>JANJYP010115970.1:0-15874 GCA_024605115.1 Rastrelliger brachysoma | reverse complement strand
CTACATCATTTCTTTTTCTAGCCTCTTGATGTCAAAAAATCTGTTTGAATTTTGGAGACATTTTCGAGTGACAAGTGATTTGATAGTTTTTATATAGTCACAGGGATTTATAGGCTATAACCGTTGTGCATGGTAATGATCAACTGATGTTTTTCTTCCCCCTCTTTCTGCAGTAAATTCAGATTAAGGCTTGATAGATGTACAAGGAAAGAGGACAAGCTTTGCTGCAGCATAGCATCACCCCAACATTGGTTTGCAGATGAGTAGAGATATGAGAGTTTCCTGTAGCGTCGATGATCGCACAGCAAGAACGATTATTCTCCTTTATGACTTTTGAGGCTAAATGACAGATAAACCTGCAAAAACCGGTCATTTCTCTTCATTAAGCATCTCCTATATCACATCTCACTAGTTCTGCAGTAACCCTTTCTCTTGTCATTTCTTTTATTTTTTTTTGCTTGGCTCATACTCATAAATTAAACATGACATCGCTCACATGTCAGCTGCACAGATAAAAGCAGGGGGAGATATGAACGAGGCCGATGGAGCAAGCAGTGATTCCAGTCAACAGTCTCACCGGGGCCAGTGTCATTATTACGCACGCGTAATTGTTTAATGTCGATTTGACGCACTCTCCAGAGAAAACACAAGAGGGGGAGCGGTTCAATAATGAATCAAGAGTTGGCATCAATGGAGAAATTAGAAATCGGATTTCAATTGAATGTGGTAAGGGGTCAGGATTAGAGACCCTGGGCAGAGTTGTAAAGAGTATAAAGAGGATGGAGGATATTTTGTTTCGGAAATCTGAGGTTCTTCCTGAGTTTAGTACATGTTGTTTTCAGTTTGCCAACTTCCTCTTCTGTTGAGGAAACAGCACAGAGTGGTAGAGTGATAGAGTGGTAGAGTGATAGAGCGACAGGGCCAGTCTCATAGCTTCACGCTTTGTTGTGTGAGTGTTAGACTATTTCAGCGAATGCACTGTGAAACAAGTTTAGTCACTGTAAATGAGAGAATCTTGTTCCGCATTCTTCTATTACAGATGTTTCCTTATATACACGTATACTTTGTCAGTTAAGTTTAAACCTTTTCATCTTCAATTGACATAAGATGTCATATATATTTAGCACTTTAGTATAAGAAAATATCTGTTGTGACTTTTTAGATTTAAAACTCAACAATAATTTGTTTCATGTTTTCTGTTTATCAGCATTTTTTTTACTTTAATAAGATGAAAACATTCCATCAGTGCTTAATATATACAC
This sequence comes from Rastrelliger brachysoma, assembly GCA_024605115.1. Lineage (NCBI taxonomy): Eukaryota > Metazoa > Chordata > Actinopteri > Scombriformes > Scombridae > Rastrelliger > Rastrelliger brachysoma. Next base: position 14,612 of record JANJYP010115970.1, on the reverse strand, counting down.
CACAAAAAATTCATGTTATATCACTGCAGTCACATGTAATGATACTGCATCTCATTCATCAATGCTGATAGGCGTTCAGGCCCCTTTACAACAGCTGAAGTTAGATTCAGTGTGATCTTATCATTGCCCTGCAGAGCCTCCTTCTCTTCTACCCACAACTTCCTCTTTGATTCACACGGTAAAATGATCAACATTTATTAAGAGACAATTCACCACATATGTTATCATTACTCAACATCAACATTAAAACGCTTGTTAAACCTTTAAACATGTCATCTGGAAACAAAGCACTGTGTTGAATATAAAGTCCAACCTTAAGAGTAAATCCTATTTAAACGGACATAAGTAAGTTAATTCCTCATTTAACATCTTATATTTGTTAACTAATATTTGACAAGTTACTTGGTGTGTCTGTTTCAAAAGGGAAGATGTAGAAAATACACAGAGAGAACATCCATCATTACTGACATGAATTATAAAAAGATGAATGCTTTGGTCACATCTGTAGTTTATATTTAGTTTGTTAGAGGAAGTAAGAAGTGATAGTGTGTGGATAAAGTATTCATAGCACCATTCAGCTGCTTATTACACTGACTGACGAGCTGTACAAAGAACAAGCTGATAACTCTTTCTCACGAAGCCGGCTAATTTATAAAACGGGTGAAAATTATACCAGTTACTCCTCCTACATCAAGATTAGTAGAAGTGAGGGGGAAAAAAACAAGCCTCTGATCAAAAGTTAAAAATTACACCCAATGACACCTCTATAGCTCACCACTTCACACATGATGTGAAAATGTCAAGTTGTGATTTTATGGGAAGTTACATACCGGCACTGCTTCAGTTGAAGGCAAAACAGTGATTTACTAAGACGTCATGACAGCACTCAACATTTCCGTACACTATATATTCATTTTGTAAGTTACCACATGCAGCTTCATATATAGTGTCTAAAGATGACTTGTGTCAAACTGCCAAACTATCTCTTAAAAATTACAATTTCAATTTTGTAGTGCAGACAGTAGGAATAGAGTGACTTCGCTTTTCTCTGTAGGAGCATGCAACATTTGGTAGCGTCTTCACACCATGACAGACTATAGCCTACTGGATGTAGAGCTGCCTTGTCAGTGGCATGCAGAGATAAAAGTCTAGTCACCACCTGCTGCTATTCCCTGTCAACGCTACATGATGACACAGTGTAACATACCTTGTAAAACATTTGCGTTATTCAAACATGAGCTCCTATGTGTCTTTCCTGTATGTGTCAAGTGTATGTGAATTTTGTCGTGGGTGAGCAGGTGCTTTAAGTTACACAAAGCTTTAAGTTCATCTTAAAGACAAACCTGTTGGCATGTCAATATTCACACACAAGAGGTGGCCGTGACCAAGTTATAAAAAGCTTGACATTAGAGATTTCTTATCTTGATTTAACATGACCTCTGACCAGCTGGAGGGAGAAACCAGAGAAGATTAGCAATAGTCATAAAAGGAAAGAAATCTAGTTTGCAATGCAGTTATTTTGTATTTTTGAATCGCAAGCGTAGCATGATTTCAGTTGGAGCTTCCCTCTTTTGGTAAAACTGAGGCAGATTTGTTGTCAGATGGAATAACTTTACCTTCCATCCTTCAATAACAGCTAAATGAAAGGGAGTAGATTAGAAGCGAGTTGAATGGATGAATTACTATAACAACAGCACAGTGACACAAGCGCCATCAGTTCACCAAGTGTAAAAACAGCATTGACAGCAAAGTGTTTCTCTGATATGAATAATGCAGCTCCAGCAATAGCCAATAAAGCAGCAGAGCTCAGATGGTGTTTTATCTTCTGTTCTCCTGCTACTCTTGTCAGATGTGACAAGGAGAGAAGAAGGGAGGAAGAGAGAGAGAGAGAGAGAGAGAGAGAGAGAGAGAGAGAGAGAGAGAGAGAGAGAGAGAGAGAGAGAGAGAGAGAGAGGAGGAGGGGGGGTGAAGATAAGACTTTTTAACTGTGTATGTATACGCGTGTGTGTGTGGTAGTCTGATGTGCTGCTGGAGCTACGTCCCCGCTGACACCCACCCAGCTTTCTCGGGAGCCAATTAGCCATCGCGGGGCTCAGTTTTGACGACCGCCGAGCCGCAGCAGATTCATTTACACACGATTTCTCCTCTGCGCTCCTAATGAAGGAACTAGGAGGAGAGGAAGGATAGATAGAAAGAGAGGCTGTGGAAGGGAGGAGCAGTAGATAACTGGCATTTTTTTTGGATTTGGACCCCCGGCTTATGATGTTACAGATCTGCAGGGTTTCCATCCCAAATTTAAGAATATGTATAAAACAGTAAAATGCCGAATATAGAGACTGACTGAAACTGTTTAATAATAATAATGATTAAAAAAAAAACATTAAAACATTTGCATGCAATTACCTTCCTGTGCGGTACAGTCTTTCAGTGTATCTCATGGGCTGATGTTGTCAGTCCTTCACATGCAAATAAGAGAAGAAAGGCTTCTTTATGATATGTCAGCTGAGTGACAGATACATGACTGCATACTCTCGACACAGACCCTCCCACTGTATTTACTTTAATTTCAGAAGCTGTCAACTTGTGTACTGTATCTTAAGATGGAGGTACAGACGGGTTGACTGTTTGTTTCCTCCACCTTGAATGTCTATAGTGAAGCTTGACACAGTTGTGCACACTGTGATCTGTTTTCATTTCATATTCTCACTGCATTTTCACAGGAAGAGTGAAAATATTTAAAAAAAATATTTAGTTGTCATTTCATTTTAAACATCTTTCCCATTAATTTGACATATTACAGATTCAAATTCAAATAGATGGCGTGAATCGAACAGCTCAAACCTGTTTTATGTGTCGAGGTGGGAACCAAGAGGATAATCAGCATGATATATGTGTGGATGTTTTGCTATGTTTGCTAACCAAAAGTTGCTTTATGGATCATTTTCACAATCTGTTGTTGACTCTGCTTCTGTGCTGCAGCATCATTAAAATATGCCTTGGACTCGTTTGTATTCAAGAGGTTGTCCATGTGAGCCTACGTATTTGCAAAAGCATATGAGAGAGGCATTTGTTTCTGTTTTCATTTGGGTGAATGGGGCGATGATGGCTGAGGTGTGGGATGGTGGTGGTGGTGGTGGTGGTACTGGTGGATGATTGCACCTTCAGTCCAGAGAGAGCTACTTTGTGTGGATTAAACAAAAAAAAGGAAGGAAACAAGAGGATAAAGATGGAGGGAGGAATCATGCTTTTAACATTCCTACAGCAGAAGCAAAACGAAAGAGCAAAAGAAGGGGGGCGTGGGGGTAGAGAGAAAGAGATAGCACACGGTGCTGTGCTTCTGCATGCAGGTCTGAGACAAGCTACTGGCCCCCAGTGGGTCTCGCTAAAAATAAACCAGGGAGGAGAGAAGAGGATTCCTCCCCTTTATCTATCTGCATCTCTCTCTCTTTCTTTTGTCTCCTCTTCCTTCTCTGCTCATCCCCTCCCACTGCAGGTGTGCGTGCACATACCCGTTTGTTGTCAACACCTCGTTATAATTGAACCAAAGTGTCTACGCAATTAGCCGACAACTAAATGACCACAAGGCATCGTGTCGCATCTTGAGGGTTTGCTGTTGGAACAAATAAAAACCAGAAAAGCAATTCCAAGTGGCAGGGCACCTTTGGACACCCACCATCATCATCTATCATCGAGCCTCTGGAGCTTAAATGAGGGATTGTTGTTTAGGATTTTCATGTTCAACACAGGCACTATCAGGCAACATTACCATCAGAAACATTGACATTTTTATGTATTTTGTCCTTATTCAAACTCAGAAAATCATTGAGGATGACGATAATGTTGACTAAAACTAACATATAACAAATAAAGTAAGACCAGAATCAACAAAGAGAAGTTAAAAGGTAGTGTTGTGTAGTTTGTTGTAGCTTGATGGTACAGAGAAGCCAAAAGCACTCTTCCCAGGCTCTACATGAACACGAGGGACACGGAGCGTGAGCCAGTCATTAGTCCTAGTGTAATGTGCGCCAGCGGACTAAACTAGCAGGGAAGTAATATAAGAAGGCAGCTTTCCAATAAAAGCATAACATGTGTGTAACAAAAGCAGAGTGAGAGAAGCCCCGGAGCATTTGAATTCAAATTACAAAACAGAACAGAAAGTCATCACTTCCATGAGTGTGCTATATATCAACAGGTGATTTTTAATGAAAGGGTGGATCTTTTTTTTTTTGTTTGTTTTTTTTAACAGATAATTACTAGTTGCCTCAAGGAGCAACTACACGCACTGACTGAAATACAAACAATCTGTTTTAATGAGGATATGTTGTGAATAAACAGGATTAGTGTTACTTGTTGATGTAAAGTCATTTCATGTTTTTCTCTATGTGTTTTCTTACAGCTGTTTCCATCATGCGCCACAGTGCTTCAGCTTTTGGATTTGCTGTAAGTCGACTAAAGCTTTAATAAATCTCCAGTGGCTAATAACATGTATAGTAGTGATGATAGTGACGGTGAAAATGTCTGTTTCTTATTCTGCAGTTTAATGCCATGCTGGACGTGTTATCTTCTGCCATCGTACTGTGGCGGTACAGCAATGCAGCAGCTGTCCACTCAGCGCACCGTGAATACATGTGAGTACCACACTCAGTCATAAAAATAATTTGGTGTGTAATTTATCGTTTGTGTTTTTTAATCAATTTTCAGGCTTCTGTATTCTGTATTTTAACTTTGAAAAGTCATATACTGTAGGATTTGATTGATGTAAAGGTCTTCTGAAACTAGCAATTGTTTGAGCCTTTATTTCATCTTGCACAGATGGTTCAATTTAGAAAAGAGCTCAAATGTCTGCAGTGTCTAATATGTGTGGATGTGTGTGTGTGAGTGTGTGTGTGGTCTGCTTTGTCCTGTAGAGGAGCGTTTCAAATAGCCCGTCTCTTCAGCTCTGTCAGCCTAGGCCCACTGGGACCGATCACAGACGAGTGGCTCACATCTTATCTCTACCTGGCTGAGAATGGTGTATGTATGTGTGTGTGCGTGTGTGTTTGTGTGTGGAGGGGGTGGGGATGTCAGGTGGGCTTTTCAGAGCCTGTTGAATGGTCAGAGTGCTGGCAGCAGTCAGGTAACTGACAGAGAAGCAGGAGCTGTCTGTCACTTTAGCTTTGTTTAGACGCTATACACAGCAAAGGAAGCATGATCTTTGAAATATAGAAACTCAACCAAGATAGAAGCATCTGCTACCGGCTGACTCTAGATGAAAAGTAAAACACAACCATCTCTCTCTTTACTCTTGTAGCATCTGGTGTGCTCTTTCAGTCCCAACCTAGTGCACAAACACAGACACACACACACACACTTAAGAGCGGAGATGTGTCATGGTCTCAGAGGAGCAACTGCTAATTGCTGTAGAGACAGCAGATGAGATCATGTCCTCCGGAGATGAGGAAAAAGACATAAATTTTAGCAGTCCATTCAAATATCTCACATGTATCCAAAATTTTACATCTACAACTCTGAATCACACTAAATAACTTGTTTCATTTTCTTGTGTCTTTATGTCTAAAAAGAAAATGATAACGTGGTAAATGATGAGTGTGTTTTAGAAGTGCTGATGTATAGATATGAAATTTAATAAAGTATATATTGTGTACATATTGTATCATTTTTTTGGTGTGTGCTAGAGCAGGAAGGTGATTGGTGGACTGGTTTTCAAACTGGCGGTGGATTGGCTGGCTCAACAGAAGCTAAACAATATTGTGCTTTGTTTGCTCCAGTTTCCTAGAGATTGTATCTCATTTGTGGGTTCAGGGAGCGGCCATATAGAGGAGATTCATTCGATTCACTCTACTTTGGATAAAGACATGACACATCTGAGTGTCAAACCTTTACATTAAAATGTCAATACAAAGTCACTTCTTGACAGCAGTCTTCATTCACTCCAGCAGCTAATTGGCTAAATTTGGCTATAGTTCAGGAGGTTGCCCAGTCAGTAATTGGCTTCACTAAGAGGCCAGGCTTCGCTCATGCAGACCCACACAACCGTAACACAGAGATATATTCATACAAGCAAGTTCTGAAACGCATGAAAAAAAGCAACCTTCCCACCCCCCATCCATACACAAACACACGCAGATTTTTGCTTCTATTTTTCTCTTTCAGCACGTTTTTGTTTGTTAAGCAGCTAAATGAGAAAACTAGTGTTGCACAACCAGGCAATCAATATTACTCTCCCAGTTTTTTATCTGCCAGTGTTTGATAGTGGAGATGTGACTGCATAGTGGTGCCCAGGTACAGACCGGTTGCCAGGGTAACAAGCTCACAATGTCAAAACAAGATGAATTAGGGAGCCGTGTTCCTAAAAGGATCGTGGACCCTCATCCCCAAGGTTAGACTGAGACGCTGCTACTGATATGAAACAGTAATGACTTAATAGTTGATGTATTAAGACACAGAGGGTGTGTTTTGCTGAAAACCTTCGCTGAATTTTTTGTATGTTTTTGTTGTGGAGCCAACAGCAGTGCTGAGATATCGTGTTATCCCTACATCCACAGTGTGCACCAAACAACAGGGGGCCTGTTAGTAGGGATTGAGAGCTCCTAGAGAGAGAGAAAGTGTGTGTGTTTGTGTGTGTGTATATATATATGTGTGTCCTGCTGTGGACTTCTCAGAGCGATGCTGAGTGTTGCCTTGGTTACTTCATCCGGTCAAAACCCAGGACACCGAATCTGGCTCAAGAGCAGACTTCAGAATTGAACACACACTGGCAGCCATGCATGACCGGGGCATATGCTCCAGTTGTTTTTTGTCTCCCCACAGACTTTGTCAATGGGGTAAAAGTGTTTAAAGGACATCTGCTGTCTCTAAATAAATATGCCCTGTTACATTATTGGAACACAATAATCATTTTAGGGCCACAGCAATATGTAATTTGTTATGTGCATTTGATATTAATCAGTTAAAAGGGAGATATTTAGAGATGTTCTATGATTATATGCTGGGTATTTTTTAAAGGGATATTGCAGTAAATCAAAATTAAAGCAATGGATATAGGTATAATCTATATTGTAAGTCCCTAATATGGCTCCAAAAGATTTCCCATGACCCCCCCCCCAACTTCTAAATGCCCTTTTCTTGCAAACCCCACACCTCCAGTTTGCAATACAGCCTGAATATACTACACCACTGAATCAGCAGAATGCTCCTTTAAAATAGATTTTTTACACTAACTTTTACTGTTTTTATGCTAAATCTTGATAGAAATAAAATGTACTTCATACTCTACCACAGAATGATGTACCTGTCAGTGTGGAGAAGGCTTTAAACAACATTAAGGCTGTAGTGTAGTGAGATACTATTTATAAAAACTGAAGTAAGCAGTAGAAAAAAGGAGATGTGAAAGTCTGTCATATATTTAGTATCTTAAATGGGTGTAGTTGCTGTGGGGGGTGGGGTGGGGGGGTTACACCCATCACCACGGTAATTCTAAAATTATGACTTCAGCTGCAGATAACAACAATATGTATGTCACTTTCATCACTTTTTTTTTTTTTTTTTTTAGTATTGATCTGGGCTTTCAGACTGTTGCTTTGACATCAAAATGTATCATACTGCAGTCTCATTTGTATGCAAACTGCTTGTGGATCTATACTGATTATGCTTGTATGCTATTTAATCTGTTTATGTGATTATGCCGTTGGCTAACATCAACACATGCACGTAGCAGATGTGGATTAAAGCAGTGATATGATGGGATAAAGGTCCTCTTAAATAGTGAAAAAAAAAGATAGGAAAGTGACACTGCTACCACTCTGTTGTTAATTCATTTAGCTACAGTAGACAGCAACTTCAGCTAATGAGTATCAGCACTGTTTATTGGCTCAAGCTGGATACTTTTATTCATGTTTGTTTCTTTTTATCTTTCCACAGAGCTTGTGCTATCCTGGGTGTGATTTTCATCCTGTCTTCCATGTGCATCCTAGGAAAAGCCATCCACGACCTGGCCACCAAGCTGCTACCTGAAGTGGTAAGAACGAACCATCGGAAGCTGAGCTCCATATTTTTTGTNTTTTTTTTTTTTTTTTTTTTTTTTTTTTTTTTTTTTACACTAAATATGCTGGAATAACCTCTGGCTGTGGCATCAGGGTCAGAATTTGATTTAACACAGAGATGGACTGGAGCTTTGGATTAAACCATCCACCATATGGGACAGATTATGTTATCCATTTAACACTTAACACATAAACACTCACATGCTGCAGGGACACTACGCGTGTATTACAGTCAGCTGAACAGTCAAACAGGATCAACAACCCTCTCACTGAAGTCAGACGGCACATTTTAAAGCCAAAAGTTTGCTTCATAATCTGATTTTTTGGTGGAATTTGGTGCTATTTTTAAAGCGTGGTCACTTTGTCTAGCCGGGATTCATCTGTAATACTATTTTCCACCAGGCAGCCAGAGACCAGGATTTTAGTGAGAATCCAAAAAAAAAAAAAAGCTATTTTGACTTCTTGCCTGTATCTAATAATATCTCCTCAGAATCTGTGTGTACTTCTTAACATCCAAGACAAACAAGCAGGCAGCCTTTGGAGTTATTTACGTGATCTGCATGAAGCTGCAAGTTTCTAAGCATGACTGACTCCATCTCCTTCTTGCCATTTTTAATTTTACTAATCTGATAAGGCGGCGTTTTTTTTTTTTTTTTGAGTTCGGGTCATCACATGCTACCGGTCACTGGAGAGGTTGGCAGCTCAGGACCCAAGTGACGCCAAGCAATAAAAACAGGAGGGTTGCCAGTTTTTAGCACGCAAGCTCAGAGATGTTGCTGAACAGATGGAAGGTTTCAGCTCCACTGCTTTGTCTTCAGGCTAAAGAAATGTGCAAATCGACACCAGATGATTTGGTTTTTAATTGAATTGGAGGCAGAGGCTGCTGTAGGGGTGGGAAATAACAGGAAGGGATCAGTTTCAACAATTCAGTTTTGTCTATTTGTCTGTTTTTAAAATCTGTATCGCTCTATTTATATTTAAAAAATGCAAAGTCTTTCATATTCATGGGGTAACACACATTCAGCACATCAGCGACAACTGTTTAATCCAGTCTGCTGCAGCTTTCACATTGTTTTAAGCTGCAGTTATTGGCTTTATTGCAATATTGTAAAAAGGAATTTATGCAGCAGTGACATTTATTTTATACTTTATTTCTTATATTTCAGGTTCTAATACAATTAAAACATTGTGAGAGAGATGTCATATTGACTTGAGAGGTAAACTCAATCAAATTTGTCTTTTAATATCTATGCTTTTTAAAAATTGAATTAAGTTTTAAAGTGCCTGATATTTGACAGTTTTAAATATTACATTTTGAAATGAACAACCAACATGTTTTAATACTTGGAAAAAAACTGTCATCAGAGTCTGATTGAAATGTATCTAAATCAGGATGGGTGCTGAGTCGTACATGACATCACCTTTCTCTAATTGAGTCCCGCCCATTTTAAACCAATAAGGAAAGAATAGGGAAAAAAAAATTGTGAAATATTATAAAAGTGTTCCAACTTGAACAGAAAGTTGATATAAGGAAGCGTCGCTCAGATTAGATTTAATGACTTGGCTTTTGCTGCGTTGTTAAGGTGTGTCTGCATTTGCCGGAACTTGAAAGCAAAGTGAAAGAATAACAAAACTGTGAATGTGAATCTGTGCAGGTGATGGTGTGGTGATAATGAATCCACACTGAGTTGAAAATACATTTTTTTTAATCTCTCAAACAAAGCTAAAATAACTTCTTACGCTGTGAAAGAAACAAAGCTTGGCAATATCCTGGAGTGTGTGTGTGTGCATATGTGTGTGTATGTGTTTGTGTGTGTATAAAGGAGGTGTAACAGCGTTGTTGCTCGTGGATGAAGAATGTCACAAATGTCAGGTGTGAAAACTCAGGAGCCTTCACACTCCCTCAAATAGCTTTATCACCCGGTTGCCGGGCAATAGTCATCTCCGTAGAAACGCTGTTAAGGATCTGAACATGATGATGATGATGATGATTATGATGATAACATTACGCTTTGCTGAGTTAAGTTCTGCTTTACTTCTATGATACTGTAAAGAAAATAATGTGTGTTTTTGTCCTTCGAAGCATTTCAAACAGTTACAAGTTGTATCGTCACTTGATTACAACTGTTTCAAGACTCAGTAAGCTAACATCAGGGCTATATTACATTACACAGTATATGATATATAAAACTAGACTCACTGAAACCTGTTAATCAAAGCTGCTATAATTGACCATTTATCTCATTGTGGAGCTGAGCAACTACTCTCATAGTGCTGTTTTTGTTTAGTTAGTGATTAGCTGGTGAATGTAGTGGAGCATTTAGCAGCTAAGCAGCTAGATATTTCCCTTGAGAGCTGGTAGGACAACACTGACATGCTACACAATTTAGATGATGTACCCGCGTGTGTGTGTGTATGCTACTGCTGCTGTTTCCTCTCAGTAGTGATTTCAGTAGTTACTTCATTTTCAGCTTATTCAATTATGCCTTTGTACTCATCAAAATATTACAGCTTTATTGCAATTTAAGAATGGTCATTTACTTTCAATTTAAGGAAGTACAAAGAGAAAAAATAAAGTATATATATTAAGAAAAAGACAGGAAATATACAGCATAACAATACAGGAGGGTGTAGCAGTAGACAATAGTAAGTAGTAGTAGTAGTAAGATGTTTAAATGTTGCATAGAGAAAACCTGACCATTTGGAGAATAAAGCGTAAAGTCATCGACGTAGCTAGAAGTACTCGGATGCACTTTCTTAGAGTTTCACATATAACTCACTCAGCCACAGAAATGTTTTCAAATCCTTTATTGATTTATTGGAGCAACAGCGTTTTTCTGTCTATTCAGCGAGGCAGAGATGGAGCTGACAGACAGTGAGAACCCAAGCATAAACAAAAGGCAGAATGTGGGAGCGGCGAGGCAGACAGACTGTGTTTTTCTGAGTCGACCTGCTCCTCTTGTGTCACACTCGTCTTCTGGTGCATCAGAGTTGGGAGTTATATATAGATTGTGGATGCCTCCCGGCCTCTCCTCAGTATGCCCATGTTGGAAATAAGGTTTGTTTTCACCGCCTCTATCTATTCCTCCTTGCTATGAAATCTTAATAAGGTAACCAGCTGCTTAGGTATGCACTGGTGTGAGGGAGGGGAGGAGGAAGAGACATGAAAAAAAAAAAAAAAGAGAGGCAGGCGGGGGGGCCGGAGGAGAGAACATGCGGAGGAGGACGTGTGGTTTTCGACACCTGACTGTTCCTGATCCGCTACTCCTCTGAGCCCAATTAATGTCAGTTAGCATGCAAAACAAATCTGCTTTTCATACACACATTTCATCAACGGTTCATATAAAACCTATTAGAGGTTTTCTCAATTATGCACAACTTCTGAAAGCACAACCACAAATCTAAAAAAAAACAACACACAAATGCTGTATACACCTCATTAAATACAGTCTTTACATTTACTGTAAAGAAAGAGATTACATTCTTGCTTTGGTTTCTGTTTGACCACAAGCCCTCATCCACATCACAGGCAATCTTCTCCATGACAAGTATCTCCAGGCCTGTTATGCTTCAGCAGCTGTATCACCACATGCTTCCTCCTATGCTTGTAAGAGGGTTGTGCACACATGGGGTCTGCATTTGAGAAATGGAGAATGTGGTGGTAGATAACTAACAGAAAATGTATGCGGTTGACGAAGTAGTTGCAGCCCAGTGGAGACTTGTCCCAGATGACAATGTAACTGCGTTGCTGTGGTCCATCCATCTGCTCAGCTGTGTGCATCTAAGAAACGGATGTAATGGGCAGTATGGTTGATTTGGTTGGTGCTGAAGGTTACCTTGGTGATCTGTACCTGCACACATGATGATACTTCCCTCCTCGCTAGTCCGGGAACTTCAACAATGGCCGATGACGTTCTTTCCTCATCACTGCCTTTTATGAGGATCAACACAGCAATGTCAGAAAAAGATCTGAAGCAGTCAAGTACCAAATATTACCGTAACATCTTTACAGAATCACAGCCTGTAGACCTGCTTCATCTGTAGATAATTTCACCATAATACACAGTCACTTATCTGCAATGATTTGAGTTTCTGTTTGCTTTGCTGTTACTGTATTGTTTACTCTAACTATAAGTACTATGCCAGTCTCCTGTTGAAGTGTTAATGGTCCTTCTCCTTCACCAAGATATGCTAGTCTTTCAATTCTGTACAATACAATACACTAACAATACTGTACATTAACAGAGTAGGAATGCCGCTCTCTTTTTTAACAGTATTCAACTTGCAATCGTGTCTTGATATGCAGCACTACATTAAGGAGAGTAGATTTCTTACCTGTTCTCCTTTCTGTATGTCCAGATAATTGAAGCAGCAGTGAATCAGCTCACGTTTCAGCCATGCCTCCTTTGTCTTCATGATTAGTCATGTGTTTAACTAAAGTGGCCTGAATCTCCTCAGAGGCAATTAAAGCACTATGTTATAGTCTCGGTCCTCCTCCCATGACTGTCGCTCCTCTCTCTTTCTGCACAGTTAGCATCCATTGTTCTCCCAACACAGACGACTTCACCTTTGACCTTTTTTTTTTTTTTAAAGCTAAAGATTTCTAATTGAAAAGCAACAGGTGTTTGCCCCTATGAGACATGGGAACGCGAAAGATTCTATCAATGGTTATTGTGCCATATGTGTAGTGTTTCAGCTGAGAGCTGAAAAAGGAGTGAATAACAGGAAATGGGTTGGTATTTATGCAGAATCGGTGTGGATATTCCTCAAGTTCCCAGATTAGTGTCAACAATCTTACTGACATTTGCATGAGAAGATAAATAAAAAACAACTTTGATGCAGGTAAAGCTTTTGCACTGCATCCATTTTAAAAAGGTATATTGTTTTAACATATTTTTCGAAGGGTCCAATCACCCTCTGAGTTTGTGCCAAAAGTTCTGAATTTAATCTAAACCCAATCTGTAATTTCTCTATTCCTTCTTTCTCTGCATTCAACTGATTACAGACGGCCTCCTGATTGCCCCCCTCTTTAAAAAGCAGAGCAGTGCCATGTTCATTTTCTTCACAAGGATCTCTAGCTGTCAAATGTAAATGTCAGCCATTGTTAACATTCTGGAAAGGGTGTGTTTGTCATGAGCTCTCTCTGTCTCTCTCTCTCCCTCTCTTATTCTCTGGTATATGTGTGTACCTCCGCCTCCTGTGGGCCAAATGCCAGCCCACCTTCTGACTGCGTGAAACAACAAGCTGTTGGAATCTTGATTAGAAGGTCATTGTGGGACTTTCCCATCATAACGTACCGAGGCCACTTTCATATTAGTTACGACCGCTCCGTATACCGTGTCCGAGTATGATCGCTCTTCTTTCTGCAGTACACCACCGCTCAGCTTTCAAATGAGTTATGTTGCTCTGTAGTCGAGTACGCTCGTATGTCTACACACTCCGATACAGTAGGTAGCAATATGCAAATAGTGAGTTTGCAAAACACCAATAAACCAAAGAAAAAGGAAGAACTATGCTCCATTTGTTAATGTCAAATGAAATGTGAAGTTGCTGTCAAACATACTCCAGCAGATTTTTTCTTCAATATAACCTGATATTTTTGTTTTTGATCTAGTAGTATTATACCTATGCATTCAAACTCCAGTAAATAGTCAGATACCTGTCCATATAGATATTTATGCACATTTAAAAAATGTAATTAAAAATGTAACAAATCATATATACATTTTTTTTACAATCTGTAAGCAGCGCTGTTGTTTCAATTAATAATCCGAAATATTTTATGAGTCACCAGATGAATGTTGACCCAGGTTCAGGTTCAGTCTTATTAAAATATAGTTAAGTATTTTATCCAAATACACATTTTAAACTCAAAAAGTCACATTAAGTTGCAGTTTTCATAGCATTATTATAATTATTATTAGATGTAGTAGTAAAATTAACTGTCCTTGGATTGACACCTGTGGCACACCTAGAGTTCTAATAAGGTAGGCTGCATCAATATTTACATACTGGATATGAACAACGAAATATAATTAAATCAGATAACTACAAAGCTATTACACCCAGGAGCCTAATTTATTACATTAAGTTACATCACCAAAAACCATAACGAAGTCTGTATTTGCTGAAATGGAAAATGTGTCCTTGTTGTTATTGAGAATGTGTTCAATACTTTTAGGATAATGTGCTATTTAGCCATTCTATTTTCACAGCTGAGTCACAGCACTGACTCAGGTCTATGCAGCATGCTGAGGTTTTCTCTCCATCTCCTCTTTGATGTCTATACGCTCGCCAAAGTAGCTTTTCATGGCTCCAAGGCCATAGTGCAATATTAATGCTGCCGCAGAGGCACTGAGAGTTATGCAGCTCCTTTTTCTCTCATCCATCCCTCCTCCTCCATTTGTTCTTTGTACATTTACATCTGACGCTCTCCACCAGAAAGAATCACAATAGGTGCAACAAGAAAGCATTCATAACCCAAAATTGGTCATGTTAGAAAGCATGTTAACAATTAACACAATATCACATTTGAGTATAATTTGAATGAGAAATAATATTACTGAGAAG
>JANJYP010115945.1:0-15360 GCA_024605115.1 Rastrelliger brachysoma | reverse complement strand
CACACACACACACACACACACACACACACACACATTCAATAATATGTAATGAGTAACCACACCGAGTCACACACACTTAGCACCACTCAACTGATCTGGTCAGTAATTAGTAGTGTGAATGCCTGGCATGGATCCAGCAGTAGTTACAGCTGTAATGAGAGAAGTTCAAGTCAAGGGTGGCCTAAAGGGACTTGACCAGACTTAAAGTGATGTATTGGTTATAATTAAAAAAAGACCTTGGCCCTGACAAGTGGAAAAAGATGGGATGGGGTCAGGTGGAAAACACTTTGGAGAGAAGATTCCTGCATTTCACTGACAGGCTTAATTTCCTGATGCCCTCTTCTACTGATACACTAGTTGTCCCTATTTCCCTCTTTCCCCCCTTTAAGTTATCAGATCCAGCAGGGAGAGCATTAGCATGCATACTTAGATGCAGTCGTTATCCCTGAGTCATTCACAGTGCACCCACACACACACACACACACACACACACACACACACACACACACNCACACACACACACACACACACACACACACACACACACACACACACACACACAAACACAGGTTGTGCTGGCAGGGTAGCTTTACTTGTTCAGGGCTCAGTGCCCAGTCCGGTTCCACAGTGAAACCAACATCCATTATTTAGAGTTTGGCTTTATTCCCACCCTCGTCTGACCCAGTGGGCAGATGCTTGTCTGCAGGGGTCTTCTTTCTCTGCCAGATTTCTGTTGTTT
Organism: Rastrelliger brachysoma; assembly: GCA_024605115.1. Taxonomy (NCBI): domain Eukaryota; kingdom Metazoa; phylum Chordata; class Actinopteri; order Scombriformes; family Scombridae; genus Rastrelliger; species Rastrelliger brachysoma. The sequence goes on along the minus strand of JANJYP010115945.1, from coordinate 14,621 downwards.
TTTTTTAGTTTTTCTGTGCACACTCAGATGTCAAACAGAGAATTTAACAAGTTTGTTGCACGGATATTGACTCAAATGAAAATCCCCTTGCAAAGGGGAGACAGAATAAATCCAGAACCTGAAATGAATGAATGAAATGAAACAAGTGTGCTGAAATATATCATAAATGTTACTTCTCTGTCCATGCAGAACTCTGCTACTGTGTGCCGCAAGATCTCCTGCCCCCTGATCCCCTGTGCTAATGCTACCGTTCCTGATGGAGAATGCTGCCCCCGCTGTGGAACACGTAAGCTTTTTTTGTTCTCTACATCCAAGTTGATACTGTTACTCAGATATAGCAAAGTACACTGTAATTAAAGTTATGTAAACCTGCACTATAAACTACTGTATGAATGAGCTCTGTAAGCCAGAAAGTGTAAGTTTCAACCAACAGATGGTGGCATTCAGACAACTGCCCCATTCACTGAAAAGTTATTTGCCATATAAAACAAAAAGCCACAAATATTTCCCTAGATGTAAAGGTTCTTATTCAAGAGAAAACATTTTCATTTAGAGATGACTTAATTGCACTAACATCCGAGAAAATGAAAGGGCGCTTATGTGTATGAAACATTGGCGCTTTGTGCTCCAAAACATCTTTGAATCTTCAAGTTGAAATGGCTGTAATTTGCCAAATTGGTTAGAGTGGGATGGAAAATTGGTTGGCTGTTTAGCAAAGCCATCTTCTACATGAAGGGAAGTGACATGTTCTTCATACCTATGCAGGCTTGGCTGCAATGCTTCTCTAAAACCTAAATAAACAGGGAGAGCCACATTCATCCCGACCTTAGCCACTTGTTGAAGTCATTACACACCCAGAGCCATGTTTGCAAAATCTGTTTCCTCTTTAGGAAAATATAAGTCAGTGGGGCATCCCTGTGTATCCTGGGGACAGTGAACCTTTCTATTTCTCTAACTTCTCTCAAAGTGTCGGTCCCTGCCTTTTCTCTCAACAGAGGGCCTTCTCTCTCTCTCTGAGTCCCAGCTAAATCCACACTATTAGCCCTCTGCTTTAAAGCTTTCCTTCCTCATTTAGGCTTGGGGGTGTTTGTAGCGTATGTGTGCGTGCGTGTGTGTGTGTGTGTAGTGGTGGTGGAGGGGGTGGGGGGTAGGTGCTGCCTTGGTGGAATAGCTCTTTTATTGTCTCCCCCTTCGCCTCTCTCTCATATTCTCTCCTTCTCCCTCCTGCTCAGCGAGTGACTATGCAGAGGACGGCTGGTCGCCGTGGTCTGAATGGACCCATTGTTCCGTGTCATGTGGGCGGGGCATCCAGCAGCGTGGGCGCTCTTGCGACCGTATCAATAACAACTGTGAGGGTACCTCTGTGCAGACCCGTGACTGCTACCTCCAGGAGTGTGACAAGCGCTGTGAGTAACACAACATACTCACGTCCATCAGCTAAACACAAACACATACATCATGTCAAACAGCCTTAATGATTGTGATTCATTTATCTGTTATTGTACTATGATTATTTGAAAAGTTTTGCAAGCCTGTGTGTTGCAGTGCTTTTTATGATTGAGTATCACAGTGGTGCAATGGTTTTCTTCCTGATAACTGACCTCTGACCTTTTTTTCTGGTTTTCAGTCAAGCAGGATGGCAGCTGGAGCCATTGGTCACCCTGGTCATCATGCTCTGTCACCTGTGGTGCTGGTGTCATCACCCGTATCCGCCTCTGCAACTCCCCAACCCCTCAGCTTGGAGGCAAGGAGTGTGAAGGAGAGGGCCGACAAACCGAGAAGTGTCAGAAGTCTCCGTGCCCCAGTAAGTCCCACCGTCTGATACTCACACCCTGAGCAAATTTATGTGATCAGAAAGGGTATCAATTAATAATGCAACATGTGTCTTCTTTGTATTCTTCAGTCAATGGCAACTGGGGACCCTGGTCACCATGGGACACCTGCTCTCTTACATGTGGAAGCGGTACCCAGACTCGTAAACGATTGTGCAATGACCCAGTACCAAAATACGGAGGCAAAGACTGTATTGGTGATGCCAAAGATACCCAGACATGCAACAAGAAAGCCTGTCCCATTGGTGAGTCAAACTTCTCTGCATTTTCTCCTGCAGTGCATCTGCACCCTATTACTGTTCATGCATTCTTTCTTGTAAGTTTTAAATGATGTAATTACATGTTTATATACTCCAATCTCCCTACATAATGAGATCATAGGCATAGTATTTACTTAACTTAAAAAGGTGCATTATTAGATGTCTTAATAATGAGCCAACACTGCTGTTTTCAGACGGGTGCCTATCCAACCCCTGCTTTGCTGGGGCCAAGTGCATCAGTGCCCCTGATGGTTCCTGGAAGTGTGGAAAGTGCCCACTTGGCTACACAGGCAATGGTATCAAGTGTAAAGATATTGATGAGGTACATTTTTTTTTTAATCTGAATTTTGTAACTTGCCTGATGTAAAACACAAAAAAACCAAAAACAAATCCAACACTCAATATTTATGTTCTTTTTTATCCTTGAAACAGTGTAAGGAGGTCCCAGATGCTTGCTTTGAATTTAATGGTGTGCATCGCTGTGAGAACACAGAGCCCGGCTACAACTGCCTTCCATGCCCTGCTCGCTACTCTGGACCCCAGCCGTTTGGTAAAGGTGTGGAACAGGCTGCTGCTAAGAAACAGGCAAGTACAGTCCTGTCTTTGTGTTGAAATAAGCCAATCAGAGAGTAGGAAAGCGCAACTGTTCTGACGTATTTATGCATTTGTTTGACTGATGACAGACAGATGTTGGAGTTGATCAGACTGATGATAAATTGATACTGATTGTAGTAATAGTTCATGCAAGGTAAAAGTACACTTGTGTCCTGAAGGCATGAACATGCTCATTTACTGTGATAAATGTGTGCCTTTCTACAGAATGTCCTGAACTTGTACTATGCAAAGCCATTCTGATCACTGACTGTTCAAACTGTTCAACTCCCATTCACCCTCCAGGTGTGCACACCCCGCAATCCCTGCCTCGATGGAAGCCACGACTGCAACAAAAACGCCCGCTGTAACTACCTCGGCCACTTTGCTGATCCCATGTTCCGCTGCGAGTGCAAACCCGGTTATGCTGGCAATGGCCACATCTGTGGAGAGGACACAGATCTGGATGGATGGCCCAACGCTGACTTGGTTTGTGTGGAGAATGCCACCTACCACTGCAAAAAGGTAGGTACTGTTGAAGTAGTAAGGCATTGAGACTGTATAATTATATTTATTTCTGAATGTCTGATTGTGTTTTCTGTTTTTCAGGACAACTGCCCCAATCTGCCTAACTCTGGACAGGAAGATTATGATAAGGATGGCATTGGAGATGCTTGTGACAATGATGATGACAATGATGGCATTCCTGATGATAGGGTAAGTGAAAATCTCCAGATGTGGCCATAACAGTGCACAAGGGAGCATGTGTGTTGTTTCACTTATGGTGCCATCAAGCTTACGATTGCGACTTTCGCATTCATCATTCATGCTGTGTAATTAGAAGGCAGGTGGACAGGGGGAAGGGGAGGGGGAGGCACAGAAGGAAAGAAAACGTTTCTCCTTGGCCTGAGCCAAAACCTCAAATTCCAACACTGAGGTACCAGTCTGAAGGAGCTGCTCTGTGTGCCACTAATCCCAATGTTAGAATTGGGACACAGCCTAAAAATAAAGCACCTTTTCATTCCACCCTAGTCCCTTGTAAATGGATCCACTCACAGTAATGGTAAATGACAAGGACTGTGTCTATCCTCAACTCTCTGTTCTTCTGTTTTCTCAAACAGGACAACTGTCCATTCGTCTACAACCCCAGGCAGTATGATTATGACCGTGATGATGTGGGTGACCGCTGTGACAACTGCCCCTATAACAGTAATCCAGACCAGACAGACACAGACAACAATGGAGAGGGAGATGCCTGTGCTGTGGACATCGATGGAGATGGTAAAGACCAGAAACTTTAGTAAAATACAATCCTAGGGGGATCTACATTTTTAAGTTTGTACTGAATATACTAATAATTTGATTTCATGTACTGGCTATTAATATCAAACATTGTCCATTAATTCCTCAGGCATTTTAAATGAGAAGGACAACTGTCCCTATGTGTACAATGTCGACCAGAGAGACACAGATCTGGATGGAGTGGGAGACATGTGCGATAACTGCCCTCTGGAACATAATCCTGATCAGGTGCGTGGACACACATGCACACATACACATTTCCCATTTCCTTCCACCTCACCCATCAACAATACTCCGCATTCATCCCTCTGCCTTTCTCTATAGCTCAGCATATATCTCTCCAATTGAGAGAGAGCCTCAGTCATTTAGCCCCGTGTAGCTGTCTAAGCTTCATCACGCCATGTAAAGGTGGAGTAAATCCCATGTGAAGCTCAAGGGCACATCAGTTCAATAAGGCGTGGTGGGGGGCTAGGGGTCTTTTCAATAGCCCATTGACGTTAGTTGGCTAATGTGAGGGAAGAGGCCCGAGGGTGGATATTACTGAGGAATGGGTTGGCCCTGGGCTGTGGCTAAGTCAGTTGTGCTCAGTCCACCTGTGCCATGCAACACTGAGAAATAGGAATGTGTTGAACAACAGGACTCAGGATGAGGGTGGAGGAAGGAGGAGGGCCTCCAAATCTATAATGATGCAGTCATCAAGAGTGAATTGCATAAGTTCAGTTAAATGAAACAAGTCTGGACAGGAAAGAATTTTATTTTATATCTCTGTTACCTTAATTTTATTTGCAGTTTCAAATAGTACACTATGCACAAAAATCCAGATCTTGATGAATTTATATCTAGTTAGTTAGGGAATTATTCTTACTTCCTATTGAAAAATTTTGGATTTTACAGTTACCCAATCACTTATTGTTCCTCCATTTCCTTCTATTTATCCCTCTTGCCCTTATTATTTAAGTGCCGCAAGGTGCATCTAGTCCTGCCAAGTAGGGGTAATATTATTTCATGTTCACTGCAGATGCTGGCAGTGCTCAACAAGTAAATCAGAGTTAGAGGAGCATAGAATCTTGAGTGCTGTTTGATTGACAGTAGATGTAAACTGCCAACAGATCTGGGACAAATTGAGCATGACAGCTTTACAGAAGCAATGAGTGATTGGAGCCTAAGGAAAGTCCTTAATAAAAGCAACAGAGGAGAGATCAAAAGAACAAGTATTGTCAAGAAACGCTGTGGTGAAAGGATATAAACACTGCAGAATGTAATCACCTGACATGTTAGTGTCATTAATGCCTCATAGTTCCCTTAAATTAAGCCATAACTCTTACACAATGAAATGTTACCATTGCAGTTGGATTCAGATGATGACCGCGTGGGAGACAAGTGTGACAGCAATCAGGACATTGATGAGGATGGACACCAGAACAATCTGGACAACTGCCCATACATCTCGAATGCCAACCAGGTTGACCATGACAAGGATGGCAAGGGAGATGCCTGTGACCATGACGATGACAATGACGGCATCCCAGACGACAAGGACAACTGCAGACTGGCTTTCAACCCTGACCAGTTGGACTCTGATGGTGAGTACAATGGGATGCAGGTTGTCCTAAAGGGTTCTGAAAAAGCAAGAACATTGATAAACAGTTCACAGCATTTGTAGAGGTCTTCAAACGGCTCTGGTTAACACAATTAATGAATATATACCAATTACTTTTCAGGTGATGGCCGTGGAGATGCTTGCAAACATGACTTTGACCAAGACAATGTGCCTGACATCTACGATGTGTGTCCAGAGAACTTTGACATTAGTCAGACAGACTTCCGCAAGTTCCAGATGGTTCCTCTGGATCCCAAAGGCACCTCCCAGATTGATCCTAACTGGGTCGTCCGCCATCAGGGCAAAGAATTGGTCCAGACTGTCAACTGCGATCCTGGTATTGCTGTTGGTAAGTAAAATAGATTGTATGATTGTTTGCACACTGGTGAATAGACATATGTTATTAATCCTTTGAAGTGTGAAATTTCTTCAACATGTTTTATTTTTAACTTCCTTAGGTTACCATGAGTTCAATTCAGTGGACTTCAGTGGGACTTTCTTCATCAACACAGAGAGGGACGATGATTATGCCGGCTTCGTGTTTGGTTACCAGTCTAGTTCCAGGTTCTATGTGGTGATGTGGAAGCAGATCACACAGACCTACTGGTCAAATAAACCCACCAAAGCCCAGGGCTACTCTGGTCTGTCCATTAAAGTGGTCAACTCTACCACTGGCCCAGGAGAGCACCTCAGGAATGCGCTCTGGCATACAGGAAATACACCAGGACAGGTAGGATATTTCCAAATTCATATATGTGACTAATGATATATGCTTAATGATATGTGAAAAGATCAACACATAACTGTTTATTTTGGCATGCTTCAGGTTCGTACTCTCTGGCATGACCCTAAGAATGTTGGATGGAAAGATTTCACTGCCTACAGATGGCATCTGATCCACAGACCAAGAACAGGACATATTAGGTGAGCAAACAAAATGTATTAGTCCACATAGATGTTTCCTCTCCACATATCATAATTCCATTCTTTGGACCTCACTAACTTTATTTTTTCCTTGATTCCCACAGAGTTGTGATGTACGAAGGCAAGAAGATCATGGCAGATTCTGGTAGCCTCTATGACAAGACATATGCAGGCGGCAGGCTAGGTCTTTTTGTCTTCTCACAGGAGATGGTATACTTCTCAGACCTCAAGTATGAATGCAGAGGTGAGAATCTACATGCAATTAAATAAAATATGATCCCAAAAGCAGCTTCCAAGCAATCATTTGTTTTTTTCTGCTCTTATGATTGATATCCTAAAGATGGCTATGTCCAATTTCTAACATTATGTCTCTTTCTTTCAACAGATGCATAAATGCACGGCGCAGGAAGCTCTGAGGAATGCACCTTTTTGTAAAAAGTATGAACTTATGTATTCTGATGCAAAGTCCAGGGACCGATTTATCTCCGCAACTCTTTCTTCTGCGTCACGCACACTTGGACAGGGCGAAGGGCATGTGGTCAGCCTCAGGGTAACTTGAAGCTGGTTTGGGCAGAGCACCAACCGGCTGACTGCCAGTTGAGGATCAGAGAGCCCGTTCTCCTCCACCCTTAGCATCCTCAAGAGCAGGGAGAGCTGGGGGGGAAAAAAGTATGCCCTCTAGCTTTGCCAGTAGGACACCAACACCTTTCTATCCCAGGTCTCCCTGCTTTCTTGCTCTCTGAAAGACCTCATTCATCTCTGTGCGGGAACGGCTCCCCATAGACAACTATGCACTTCCAAACCTTTACATCTCTCTCTGTCCTTCTATGTCACTTCTTCAGCCTGTGTGCCTTATTATCTTATCTTCTGGATGGACATCCCAAAGAAAAAAAAACTGATGAAATAATCCCTTTGCTTTACCAGGATGTAGATTGTGATTGATACAACTTTTTGAGGACTCAAAGGATGAAGAAAGCAGTAACATTTTTAGGAATCTTTGTTGTGACTTGTGACTGAAGAAAACCGTTGGGAGTGGAGTGCCTTAGAAATAAGGGGAACATGATGTGGATGTTTGTGTTCATGTATGTATGTGGAAGTCTGGCCATGCATGGAGCAAGAAAGTATATTTACCCATATACCTAACAATCCATATAGAGAAAACTGCAGAAATGAGAAATCCAAAATTAAGTTTAGATAAGTAATATTATAAACATGCAAATATGTATACAGTATACAGGCTTTGTTGGTGTTGTCTGGTTAACTAAACAACTCTCAGGGTGAGATGGAAGTGATGACTTTCCCATATCAAACCAGTAAGAATAATTAGGATTATATTTCATAAAAAAATTTCAGAGCCAACAAGGGCAGTTTTCCCTCCATAATACTCTCCCATCTGAAAACAAAAATATTGGTCATTGAAGACACTTATACCCCTTAACTTTTGAGGTTTTAATTAGAGATCATGTAAATACATGTAATTTATTGACTCTTGCCTACAATGTAGGCAGCAAAAGCAATTTGAATACTTTAAAAAAGTAGAAACATCCATCCAATATCAGAGTGAAATCTGACCAAAATAAGGTACAGTCTGGTTTCAGAAGCAAGATATGTGCTCTATCATCTCCCGCTGTGCAAAGTGAATTAGGTATTCTTCAGATAGGGCTACTTAGCATGAAGTATGTGACTTGTGTGGCTTTTCTTCAGAGAGAGATGAAAAACAAAGGAAATCTTTGATGTACAAATATTACCTCATTGCTGTTGTATAATTTGATCAAACAAAAAACACAACCTAAGTACTTTTCATATTCCTTTGAAATGATCTCAGTGCTATTGTAGCATGAGTTGTAAATAGTATGACATTTCATATCAAAAAACATGACCGAGCTCCCGATCCCGTGTTCTACCCTAGTGAAAATGACAGTAAAATGGGAGATTTCTTTTTTTTTTTTTTTATAAATAATTTTGCTTTATCATGTATGTCCAGTGCTGTTTTTAGCAGATAAATTATTGTTCTGTTTTGTCTTAGCTGTTTGTGAGAGGTTGANGTGTGTGTGTGTGTGTGTGTGTGTGTGTGTGTGTGTGTGTGTGTGTGTGTGTGTGTGTGTATGTATGTGTGTGTATGTAGATAAATGCTATTTAAATAATTTATCAGGATTTGTTGCCTAACAAAGGGGCACGTGTCCATCTGTATAAACGGTTTGCACACTGACGTGAGGATGTTCTGTTCTTTATCGTTTTTACTTTTTTTTTTTGTTATTGTGTATCATTGTTACCATTATTTTTGTACAATTAGTTTTGCTTGTCTGTAAACATTTTCTTAGTTGTACAAAGCAAAAAAAAATGCTGTTTTTGTTTATAGCGATTATTTTGTTACATATTTCAAGACAATAAATAGTTGTTAAAATTCTCATTTTTGTCTCTGCTTTTTTGTCTTCAAAACTGATATCAAACTGGATCTACTTTATGTTTTCTAGTATCTGTTTAGGTCATGTGGGAATATAAATATGTTTTACATTAAACACAAACTGGTAGGACTCAGACTAGACTTTACTGTAGGCCTCTTCCAACCGAAGGACATCACAAAGATACCCGGCTTTGATTAGGTCCACTGTAGCCTCAATGCTCAACGCTTCATTGCGCTCAAAGTCAAAATGATTGCCTAGTTCCCCTGAGGCAAAAGTAGAGTTGTACTTTCAGTCCTTTCTGTCTGCAGAGAGGCACACATGGTCTCTGTGATGAAGGCCACATGAGGAATGTGGCACAGACGTCTGCTCCTTAGCTTGATCTGCCTGACCCCTCTGTGATCTACACTGACCTCTGTGCAGGAGGTTAAACAACACGTAGAGCAAATATTAGGCTGACAAACCTTGACATTGGCTGAATGGCTTGAGGAGTCTGAAATAATCCACTGATGGACAAAATAACAAGACCATAATAAAGTGATAGCACAAATTTTGGTCTGCATGAATTAACATAATTTTTGCAAAGTAGTTGCTGAATTCATTGCAGGATTTTTTTCCTCTTAATTTTGTTTCACCCATACCTGTAGAGCATCATGTCTATTTTGTGGTGACTCTATATGCTTGTGCTGCATAAGTTCCTTTTTATTTCTATACCTATACCCTTATTGTTGACTTCAGTGTGGCAACACAACAGTCAATGTTGTTATCTTTCTGTGCTAGATGTCTGTCTACAGATCACTGGTAGAGATCTTCCTAGGTCAGAAAGGTTGACCTAGATGGATTGACCAACAATCCAAAACAGACCTGTGGAAAATCTTCTTGAATCCGAAATATTTTCTTTTTTTTTTAAAAAAAGAAAAAGAAACCATAAAAGGGACACAAGGACGGTCAGACATGATCCAAATGAACTCAAGGACCCTATCAAAAAATGTGGTCAAACAAAGGTGACCCATCCCAAAACTGGCAGAAAGCCTGATGAGTCACCAATTAACAAGCAGCAGGGTCCTAAAGGTTGATGTTACTTAACAGTTCACACTCTGTCTCATATCAAACATATTTTTCTCCCACAATAATTATAACGCTCCATGCTGTCCGAGGTGATTGCAAGTTCACTCTGACCGGATATTTGACATGCGGACATACAAATCTGAGTCCCACAGCAAAAAAAAAAAAAACTATACACTACTCAACCTGATCAAACTGAATATAAGCTCGGTCTGGGCAACCATCATGAAACACTGAACCCTGTGCTTTGGTGTTCTCTGGCATACTGCGGATGTTCTGTTGATGTTTGAGGTTCTGTGAGTACATCTGTCTTTGTCTGTTTGGCCATGGTGGCTACAACTTTGCTCATGCAAAAAACCCAAGCTCTTCTTCAGTTTATTCTAAAAAAGAAAAGATACAAACATCCCCTCCTGTGCACCAAAGCTTTTTACCGAGAAAAGAGCTTCCAGATAGTGTGCTTAAGCAGCTAGATACAAGATGACTCACTGTTCTTTCATGGGCTTAACTATGAAATTTTAGAACTTTTTTTTAAATCCAGGAAGTTCATCATGAACTCATGCTTATGAACAAATACAGTCTTACTTGGTTTTGTTATGCATGATTACAATATGGCAGCAGTGAAGACTAGACATCTTAATACCAGCTGCAGTTCTCACACATCTGTCACCTGTCCACAAATAGCTACGTGTTTATCCTAAGACCTTATTAAGCTGTGAGTCAGGAAATGAGTGTCACATTGAAAATCCCCACCATTCACAAATTTAGTCCTTTGTTAATTTGTAATTTTACACAAATTATACTATATCTTCCTCACATTTGAGAAATCAAAATAGTGGCTTTACATGGCACATACTCCATATTGTCACAATGTCATTTTTGTGAAACTTTAATTCAGAAATACTATCTTAAACCCATATTTTCAATGGTAAGTTATTGGAGACAGTTCTGCAAATAGCAATTATTTCCACAATCCATTGTTCTGCCAAGTATCTTCTTGATTAATCTAATCCAGAGGTGCCCAAAATATTCCATAAAGCGCCATGTGGCTGCATTTTTTCATTTCAACCAAGCAGGAGCACACCTGGCTCAACTCATTCAATCAACTGATTTCAGTCCTCAGTTGATTGGTGTGCTTGTGATTGGTTGGAACAAAAAAACCTGCAGGCACACAGCCCTTTACAGAATAGTGTGGACATGCCTCATTTAAACAATGGCAGAAAATAGTGAAAAATAACCCATCACAATTTCCCATTGCCTAAGGTAATGTAGCCAAACTTGCTTGGTTTGTTAAATCGACAGTCCCACTCCCATATACATTTCACATTCTCATATTTAAGAAGCTTCAACCATCAAATGCTGGCTTAAAAAATGAACTGTTGCAATTCTAAAGCAAGGAGGCCTCAAGACAACACAGTTTGCACAGATGGAAGCAGTTTTTCAGAGATAAAGTGATGTACAAATTGTTAGTTCAGTACTGCTTGTTCTATCACTGAACGTTTCCTGTAAGACACCTTGATGGTGAACAGTTATGGAAACTATGGAATGTGGTATTGCCTCTTCATGTATTTTCCCATTGAGAGCAGGACTTCAAACTGGCAGCTTTTCCGGTTGCAAGTCCATACCATGATTACTTGCCACGCACACTCCTCAAATAATGACAGAGCAAAGCTTTAAAAACAGCCACCCAGTTACTCTCAGCACCTTTAATAGGTCTGCAAAAAAACACCTTTTGCAGGAAAAGGATATGAACATCAGCCTTGAAGTGTAGCGACTAATGTACAGTTCTGGTGAATGGAACAAAGGCTGTCCACTTTGGAGTTACAACAGCTTTATTTAGTTCCTGTAATCCACCCAGGGAAGTGGATGGACTGCACTCCATTTGCAGAGCCAGCGGCCACAATTGGTCTCAAACCTCAAACCTGAAATGCTATATTGGAACTGGCCTCCCCACTCTTTTCATATGTCATTCCTAATGCTTCTGTGTATTGAGGTGTTGAAGTGTTATGTTAAGATGGAGAAATACAGCCACTTTTACTAACCATGCATTTGTGTATGCACAGGAGCTATAAGTCACCACCTGTGCATACAATGTTTAAGTCTCAAATAAGAGTAAAATAACATTTACTTGAACAATAGAGGCTTGGTGAAAATAAGTATGGAATGTGTTTTAGTCATGGCATTTTCTTCCCACTGTAGTATTAGCTGGGTGTGTACGGTGGGATCAAAATAAACCCTCAATGACACCTGCACACCACAGTTTCGAAGTGAAAATAGCCGCAGGCAGCTGAATTGTTCAAATCATCGACTTTAAACACCACATTAGTTATGTAATATCTTGAGTCATCTGAGCTCTCAGCTTTACACAGCTCAGCTTCGTTATTACAAGAGATCTCTGCATATTGGAGGCTTCCACTGACTAAAGCATCCATATGCAAGAACTATAAGACAGGATAATGTTGTGAAAGCTAAGAGGCAAAAGATACAATGTCGATCAATCCTACAGTATTTGATACCTGATCTCTCGAGGCTTTCTAGTGTTTCTAATAAAAGCTGCATATGATATTTCTGATCATTATATTAAAAAAGTAAATAAATAAATAAAGCATCATAAAATACTGATAATCCTCCATTATACTTTGTTTAGACCCCCAGATGAATACTCCAAAATACTTCCTTTGTCCATAAAACTGCCCAGAACTCAAGAAGCATTGAATTTTCAATTATATAAAGCTGAAAAGCAGCAAACACATAATATTTACAGGCCTACTTCATGATTTGGGCAGATAAAAGAGATCTATTTTTAGGTCGTCATTGGTAAATAGATTAAGGAACTTTTGAATAAATTATAAGTAGCCTCTTTAGCAAGGAACTAGAGAGCCACCAGTTGTCACACTGAACCATGTTTGTTCAATTTTTCAGCTCTTAAATTCTACTGAGCCATAGGGAGTTTTTCATACTTGTGAACATTTAAAAATCTGTTGTTTTGGGACAATTGTTTTAACAACCCGAACTGTCTGAACATTGCCTTTGTCAGACCTAAGGTCCTCTAACAATAGCAAAACCGCTATGCTGCGACAGTTTTATGTGAACTATAATAATCACGACATCAGCAAAAACAGAGGAATTGTTCCTTTGTTTGTGTCAAACACTGCGACACAACATCACGTAAACACTTTGACTACTTTATTGTAATTCCCCTCTTTAAACCTCCATCAAACAATCCCCAGGACAATATAGTTGCTGTGATTGTTGGCAGTTGTGATGGGATTCCTGAGTAGGATGTGCTGTGACCTCTGACCCCTGAGCTGCCTGCACCTGGAAAACTCAAACAGGCAGTGAATATTTTGATGGAAAAAAGTGGCATTCATCATTTTTGACGCATAGCAATAGGTAAAAAAAACTTTCTCTGCAAACAACATTATAAAGATCTCATAAATCTTTGCTTTCATGTTGGCATGCCTCTACGTCAATGAAATGACAAGTTATGAAAAGCAAGTTCACAATTTGAAAACAACAGAATAATCAGGTAAAAATTTTGTTGATCATTTTCAAGTGTCAGGTATGTCAACTATGTATTTATTTTCTAATCAAGCGCATATTTTGAAGTGCTGACCGAGACATGTCATATGTGTTTGTTCGCCTCTTGAACTCACAACATATTTGCTTGATGTACCCTTTGAGCATCACTACTGTTTGTTTTTCCTCTATCTTCTTCTGGACACCAATGAGGCAGAGAAACTATCTGAATAGTGAAAAGATGAATGTTCCAAAACAACCCAAAGAGGACTATATTGGCAAAACTGGGTGTATGACCAGAATTCCATTATTTCCTTATTTTATTGCTCTGTGAAGTACGCCAAATGCCTGCTTTCACTCTGCAATGTGGAAACAGCGAGCACATGCTCTCCTTGAGTTTAATATACTACTCTACCATTATTGATGTTGACCACAATGAGATAGAATCTCTTTTTCATGTGTAGCTTGTTATTGAAAATGTAGAAATGTAAAAGTATACACAGAGGACCAGTCAAGGGTTTCCATGGAGAAACACCCCATAGCCAATGAAGGCTCAGAAAGTAGAACGGCTTTCCTTATCCATTCACTGGATCTTTTCCACTCCTTTCTAACTCATTATTTGAAATAAGTGACCTAAAACTCTTTCCTAACTTTACTTTTCCTTTCCTTGTAAGATTCCAAAATCAAGAATGACCTTACGTTGAGTTCGTTTGAGCATTTTCAAAGAAATAGAGAAATGAAGAATATATTTATAATACAAGTTGTGATTCTGTGTAGCAGCGTTAATTTTTAAGTAAAACATTCTCCCTCTTTTCTATAATCCATTAGCCTGGCCTCACCATATCCAAGTACTAATTTTGTACAGAGGATCTGAACCTGTATAATTGAAAAGCGATTTCAGGTGGGAATGAGTGAACTCTGTTGAAGTTTGAAATGATTGGGTCTGATTTTACCCAATCATTAACGTTTAGTTGTGACGTATATAATGCGCCAAGTTGCTCGTGAAGCAAGCTATCATACGACGCTTACAGGAAGTTGCAGCCGATGGAAGCCATAGATGGAAACAAGCACGTTCGTCTCCGTGCCGTAAACAACAATGGCAGTGAATGATAGCGGCAGGCTTTGCCAA
>JANJYP010115900.1:0-11635 GCA_024605115.1 Rastrelliger brachysoma | reverse complement strand
GGTGGTGGTGGTGGTGATGGTGGCGGTGGTGTGTGGAGGGGGGGGTATGCTCGACACCAACACATGAATTATGCAGTTGGGCCATCCAGACATGTAGCTGTGTATCTTTTATAAATGCCTTACAGAGGCAAAGCAAGTTTAGCTAACATTTCATCCCGCCACTCAATGCTACACAATGAGAAGAGAGCTAGTGAGAGAGTGCGAAAGAGAGTGAAGAAAAGGGGAGGGAAGGTCTCTCAGTTGAAGCTTCTGGCACTACCCATGATAAAAACTGACATCTGAAAGCGATGCAGCAAAAAGAGTTCATTCCATCCCTCTTACGCGGGCACTGCACTTGAAGGATTTAAATATGATACATGGAGTACAGTTCTCCCTCCTTCTCACTTTGATCCTGAGTGAGGGTTTTACAAGAATCGCACTTGGTCATATGCATAAATAGGGCAAGGGGCACCATCTGTGTGAATTTGCCATGGATGAAGGGGTCATCATGTTAAGCCTTGCAGATGGTGACCAATCAAAAACACAAGTGCTGTAAGTGGCCACTCATTTTTTTCAAGCATTATACCTAGTGATTTTAAGGGCAATTCACATAGAAGAGCTCCACAGAGGACCAAACACTTCTGTGTGTGTCCACACTCATCTATAATTTGAGCTCAGGTGTCTTTGTCCTGGCGTGTGAGAAGTATATGTGAAACAGCAGCTCATTCTTATTCCCAGGGCATCAAATAGCACCACTTTGTCACGCACTTTTTAACACATTGGGGCGGCTGTGGCTCAGGAAGATCAGCAGTTTAATTTCTAGCTCCTCCAGTCAAATTTTCCTTAGGAAAGAGACTGAGCTCCAAATTGCTCCCAAACACTGTGCCACTGGTGTGTGAATGTGTGTGTGAATGATTAGCTGGCACCATGCATGGCAGCATACCATGAACATGAATGAATGTATGTGTGAATGGGTAAATGTATCTGATAACGTAAAAGCATTTTGAGTGGTCTGAAGAGTAGAAAGGTTCTCTGCACAAATTCAGTCTGTTTAATATTTACTATCTACCATTTACCCTATATGGTGCAGATACACAGACTCTGCCAAAGGCGCATCTGGACACACCAAACCATTAAACAGCCTGGCTGCTGGTGATGTGTTGGGTGATATAATGTAAGTGTAGCAGTGCTTGGTTTTGACTCATCTGTTTTCAACATGACAACTGGGTCACATACTTTGTTTCTTTAGAGTTAAAGAGTACACTTAAAATGTTTCAAAAAAATATTTGAGGTGGCAAAGAGACATTGCAGAAAAAAAAAGTGATTTATATTTAGTCAGATCATATTTATCATATCATAGTCATATTCATACTCAAATCTGACCACTTCAGTAACTAGTAATCTAGTGTGTTACTATTTCCAATCAGATTAAAGTTACTTATTCAAGTCACTGTGCATTACTATTTTTGTCATTTTCCTTAAAAAAAGAAAGAGTAAAAAGATATTTTCTTTTTAAATCTCGGGGAGTGATTTTGTTGCTTAGTTTTCTTGAGCAGTGCTGTCTTCTCAACTCTCCGCCTATATGTCTGTGCCTGTACAGAGACTCAGCTCTACCTGCTGAGAGAGATTATCAGCTAACGGAGGTAGACAGGATGCTGGTGAAGTTAGTTTCAGGTTATATATATAACACTGTTGAATCCACAATGAATATCATAGAATATCCAACCTGAAACTAACTTCACTACCGTGCTGTTGTGTCACCTGATGAGAGAGAGAGCAGTGAGAGTAAGAAAGACGCTGAATCAGATCAATAACACATTATTTAATGATTGTTTCACAGTAGTTAAGGAAGAAGTAGGAAGTAAGTTTATAGAAGTGATCAAAAAACAATCAAATAAAATTAGTTACACTACTATTGCATTTTCAAGAGAGTAATTCATAATTGTTACCAAAGTAACTATGCCACCACTGTTCATTTTTGTATCATATCATCACTGCCTAGTTTGACAGTTTGATCTGAGTTTCATGAGTCAAGTGTGTTGTGCTGGACCGATTCATCGGCATAAAGTTGAGGTCAAGTCCTTTTAATGTATAATCAGATATGACAATTAATCCATCAACTAGCCATGCTGTATCCATCATGTATCATGTGGCATGTTCTTGAATAGAAATTGAACAGGATCCATCGACTTGTCATTTGTCAACAGATTCACTGTCACTGTTGGTACCATTTTTCTACTTTTACAGAACTCCTGTAATGTCTGAAAGAGACACCATGAGACCAATGATGTTTAATCAAAGTGAAAAATGATCAGTCAGGTTTCAAGTGATCATTTTAAGCCAAACCACATGGTTTCTCTAAACCTGACCAAGTGGGTTTTGTATAAGCCTAACCAGACATTAATCACAGCATTGATACACCAGAAAACAATTCTGTTTTTAACAGTAATTTGTAGCAGTTGGAAAATGTGTCTAATAATGATGCAGACAGGTTTACATAGGCGTAAATTAAAGATGTTTTATACAAATGCTGAAGGATACCTTGTGTGCCAGATACCGAGGGCCATGATAAAGCGGCACTATTTGACGTGCTGGAAGTGAGTGGATTTGGAAACAGAGAGGAAAAGAAAANTGTGTGTGTGTGTGTGTGTGTGTGTGTGTGTGTGTGTGTGTGTGTGTGTGTGTGTGTGTGTGTGTGTGTGTGTGTGTGCGTGTGTGTGTGTGTGTGTGTGTATGTCCAACGCTGAGTTGAGCTCCAGGCTAGGTTTACTATCTAGTGTTTACAGAGAGCCTGATCAGAGGGATTACAATTACACAAGAACTGCTTAAGACCACTGCTTTACTCAACGTTATCAAACCACCCACGTTCACCAGATGCTGACACCCGACAAAACACACACACACACACACAAAACAAGTGGCGATAGAAATCAACACCCTTCCCAATATTTACAAGCAATCATACCAGCAACAGGTGACTGACCAAAATGCTGGTAATGTTACTGAAAACATCTCTCCAGGATTTAATTGCATTCAGACATTCCTAACATCAGAAAAGTCCATCATTGTCTGCAAATAGCTTTTAAAAAATCTGTATTGTGTATCAAAAGAACAATGCATACTATAATTTTACAGTTTTGTGTAACTATATTTTAGGAACTAATAGGTAGCCTTTATGATAAAAGGCTTAAAATAAAAATGTGTTTCAGTAAAGGAATTGATCATACTTTGCTTCCAGAAAATATATAGGTTAGTGCTTGTTTGTTTATTTAACTGGCTTAAAGCTACAGTAAGCAAGTTATCAAACTCAAAGTGCAAAGCACTCTGCTCCTGTTCATTAACAGACTCTTCCACAGACTTTGGCTTCCTCTGATTGTCAAAATTCAGTGAGCCTGGATAACAGAAGTATTTGACAAAAACTCTCCACAATAAAATACACTTTGCATCAACAGATTTTTTGGCCACTTGGGGCAGTGGAAACAAGGTATGAACACAACACTGTCATATCAACATATTTTAATTTGATTATTTTCACATCCAGCATTACAGAGCAATGTTAACCTCTTGATAAGTACAATATTCACTCTCCTTTAGCTCTAAATTCTGTGTTCACCAGCTACTCACTGTGTCAGTTTGCCATTTGGTGCTAAGTAGGTGATGTACTGTGGATTTTAGAGCTTTTTCTCTGAAAAAAGCTTCTTGCTGTGGCTGAAAACAACACTGCAAGAGTGATGACAGTAAACAGTAAGGTTGCAGCCAGACAAATAAACAAGTTGAAACTTGCTATGAGCAGAGTAGGGTGATAATTCTCAGTAAGTTCATCACTGACAGCAACACTTCTGACATTACACACTGTCATTTGATACATTAAAAAAATAATGACTGTGGTTGATTTAGCTTACTTTAAAATTTTGCTTCCTTCTCACATTAAGTTCTTACTGACAAGAAAATAATTTTCAGCTTTAAAAGCGTATCCTAACGCTACAACTATGAAGTCTTTAGCTTAGTGAATATCTTATCACTTTAATCTGCTCTAGCACGTGGAAAGCTAACTTAAATCCTTGCCGAGAAAACCTGGTATAATAATGAGTCACTGTAAAATAAAACTTCATGAACAGAGTTTAAGGTTGTCCCGGCAACTCATCACAACCCTAACTTAATCCTTGACACCTGCAATGAGAAAACAGCTGCCTAAAAAACGACAGCCAAAGGAAGGGACAGCATGACGTGAAGGAAAGGACCAGTTGTTGATGATCTTCGTGTGAAAATGGGAGTGTAACTGAAAACCACTTGTTACGCTGCCACGCTATTCCAGAAAAGTCGACACAGGAGGCAAGTGAAGCAGCTGCAGAGCCAAATCAAAATGCTAGGCCTATGGTTCAGCTCAGTTTTTGTTATGACTTTACTGATTTAATTCATTGATTTACTCATTGATTGATTGATTCATTCATTTCAGCTATTCATTCATCCATCAGCAGATACCTAGTCAATGCATGCATCCTCCTTCACCTGCATAGAGATTACTCTGCTTTTTCTTCATGCTTTTTCCCACAGCTGTTTGGGTGCATGTGTTTTTGTTTGTGTGTATTTGTACAGCCAGCACTGATGAGCAGCAGCCATGGGCACAAAACGCTGAACTGCTTCACAATGAGGCAGATAATTGCCATGACAACATCCATGGGTTGGCTGGAGTAGAAACACGTTGCAGTGTTACAGAAATCTGTCAAATGAGGCCATTTTTCCCCATGGGATACGGGCTATTAGTGCAGTCGATACCTGTTTAATGAGGAACAATTGTAACAATTAGGCATTAACTGCTACAGTTATTTGCCTTGATGCCTACATTGTTGAGTAGATTGTGAGTGGTCTTCATTTGCTGATTAGTGTTAGAGCTGATTCTCTTCAAAATGCAGTTACCCATCATTCAAAACAAATAACAGTTAGTTAGTATGCATGTCAGGGTCCAAAGAAAAATGTGTATGTTCTTGCCTGTACTGTTAACTTGAATTTTGCAAAACAAATCTTAAATGACCATTCAGTAAACACTCCTGGCTCAGTTACTGCAAAATGCATTTATACTCTATGATATTTACCACAAATTTAAAGCAACAGATATTCTGTTAATATCTCTTTTAAAAATGGCATGTAGCCAACAGAGGTCTCAAAATGCTAAAACTAAAATATTGAAAAGAAATTTCTACTGCTCTCTCATGTTTTAATTGTATAATAATCCATACTGCCAAGCAAGCACTGCACTTTACTGTAAAAAGATGTCACCTGTTTTATGTCTCAGCACAGCCATTTTGTGAAGATAATGAGCTTGCTAGTCAGCTTCATAGGTCAGTTTGCACTAACAGCACTGCCCTTTTGTTTTAACACAAAACCTAACAGCACACTAGTAACAAATGCCACAGTGCTGTACCAGACCACTGAAAATGGCAATGAGAGAGAGATTCTTGATACAGCAACCATTTCCTCATGTTATTATGGTTGTATTGCTACAGGGCCAGATGTCCTATTCAACTGAGATGAAGAGATACTAAGAATAAATCCAATATCCTTAGTGCTTTATAAAATTACTGCATGCACATGTGGGGTGCAGCATCTGAAAAACAAATACTTTCTTATTGCAACCAATTGAATTTAACCTCATCTCTGACACATGATCACTTCCAGGTCCATTATTTCCACTTGTTATGCATCTTTATTATAAATTCTTCATTTTTTTATTATGCTGTATGACCATAGGAAGGTTTATGTAAACCTAATTGTGCAAAATTATTATACTTAGTTGTATGTTGAGAAAAGCACCTAATAGAAAAAATGTATTTGAAATTTTGTTAATCAATACCCACAAAAAAAAAAAAAAACATTCGGATCCTTGATGCTGGAATTCTGGTTACATTTATGACTGAAATCTCACCAGTGTTCATGACATTCCACAACTAAATGATTAAAATTAAAAAAGAGAAAAAGAAGGCCAGGTGTCCCACTTACACATTGTAAGTATCTGCTGGCAATCTGGGGTCATGGATCCATGAAATTGCTTTAGGTAGAAATTGTTGTTTTTCTGCTGTCCCCATGTGGAAGTCTTAGATCACGACGCTAATTAATGTCAGAGCACTCAACCTCAGCCATGAAGCAACAATCAACATTCTACCACTGGTGATAGTATGTAGGAGCTTGCAAATTGTACTCACACACTTACAGATGGCTCTACAGTCTATCAAGTTTAAATCTAATGCACACTGGATTAGCCTTTGTCCTTCATATGACCTAACCACAAACACTCCATTATGGCTAGAGGCCATGCAACCCAGAGGGACTGTAGTTCAGTGCATAAAGCACCTCTGGTCCGTTGCAATTCCCTTAACTGAACTTTTCCAGTGTAACTCTGGTTACCAGGTACGTAAAAAAGCCATTAGGGTCAAGTAGCCATTCTACACAGTGTGCTTCTCTTTCTGACTAGTTTGCAATGACTGTCATTGAGTGTAGAAAAAACATGAGAGTGGAAAGGGTATAATTATGGTAAAAATGGATTGTCACTCGATAGTGTCCAATACTTTACAATGGGTCAGCCCAAAGTCAGGATTTAATAATGTAGGTTATAGAAACCAACAAAGGGAACAATAGTGGCTTTCAATGACCTTTGCCACTGCTGGCCTGCAGTTTCACTGTCCACAGGGTATTGTGGGTAAAGCAGCAAGAGATGATGGGATAGCACTATTGTGAGAAACAAAGAGGAAGAGACAGGCAGACTGACTAACAGAGAAAGATAGAGAAAGAAAAGGAGACCTGTAGAAGTTGCAGTAAGGGACAAACATCGAAAGAGGCTGCATGCTGACTTCAGTAACTCCAGACTACAATTACAGTATTTTTGTTCTACCTGTTGTGCAGGTTGATATTTGAAAAGGCCATTCATATTTAAAAAGGACCTTTGGCAGCCAAGAAGGATTAAATATAGCACAGTGGTTACCACAATGACATAATTCCTTTTCTGCCAAGGCGTGGGAACCCACCCTTCCACCTGTCACACGCTGGCATCTCAGAGGTCACCCAGAACAAGTACTATGACCCAAAGATAACTCTAGTACCACAGCAGTGATCAGCACAGTATCGTGCCTTCCACTAGCATTCTACTCATCCCCTACATACTTTCCTTGACCCGTGCCATAAACAGGTGAAATGACACTCTTAAGGAGCAAAACTGTGAACATGCCACTCCAAGGTTGGGAGCATGGTGATGGCTTAGCAACCAATAAATGCCTTAAATAAATCTGGTTTTGCAGTGTAACAGCTGAACACAACCTTGGGTTTGACAAGTAAAATGGATGGAAGGCTTTGACAGCTGGCAACAAGAGAGCTGAGTTTTACAACAGGCTACGTGATGGTTGCAATTAGGCTTCTGACCTTGGCCAAATGTATTGAGAAAATGAGAAAATACATAGTATACTGCATGTAATACTGATGTTAAAGTTAAACACAAACATGTTTAACACAAAAGGATTTTCCTTGTTATTTTCTCATTTATCTCAATTGTCAATTATCAAACCCTCCTCAACTGCAGTCCTCTTTTTACACTGTTTAACCCCCTGTTAGTCAGGGTAAGGTGTCGACTGCCAAGTGTCTCTTCTGATACATATAGACACACATATGATTCTTAAATGGCAAAACAAAAATTGCCAGTTGTGTTTGATAGGGTGTGTGGCCAAGATAGACACAACCCTGCTGGGCATTTAACCTTTACCAGAGGGGGGGTGAGAGGTTTCACTACTGTGCTATCCATGGTGCCGTGATAAGTATTTAATCTTTTTTAGGACAACTTCATATATGTCACACATGTAAATATGTGATTTGATTACATTCCAAAAACAGAGTATTTTCTGTTAAAGTGGTGAGAGTAATTTTTGCATAATTTATTAAGATTTATTTATTTATTTGCAAATACACCACCATCTCTGTAAAATGTTCTAAACATGTATTGTTAACCTCCATGTTACCCAGAACATTTACAGGAAATTGGTTTTGAAATTAAAAGCTGTAAAATAAAGCCTTAACAATGTTTTCTGGCAACACATGTAAATATGTTTGTGCATGACAACAACCCAGGTTTGATATAGATCTGTAATTGTCCATCAATTGCTCAATCTCATCTTCTTCCTCCACTGCTGGATGTCATTCTTCACGAGAGACACGAAAATAGGGAAAGGATAGATATGATCAGCCCTTCAGTCCTCATCTGCACCAATGATTACACACGCTGCATGTGTTTTTCACCGTCAGTTGAAGAGATGAGATATTCATAGGTTAGCTCTCAACAACAAGAACCACAAGTCACCTTTCTTACTCTAGTGTTTGCATGTTATATGTTTTAAATTTGTCAAATAAAAAA
This sequence comes from Rastrelliger brachysoma, assembly GCA_024605115.1. Taxonomy (NCBI): domain Eukaryota; kingdom Metazoa; phylum Chordata; class Actinopteri; order Scombriformes; family Scombridae; genus Rastrelliger; species Rastrelliger brachysoma. Next base: position 3,264 of record JANJYP010115900.1, on the reverse strand, counting down.
AGTACAAAATCCAGCCCCTCAAAAAAGCATGATGGCATATTTGAAAGTGATCTCTTTTTTCTTTGTAATATTCAAAAGTGATTCTCCAGAAATAGCCTGTTGTCAGCTCCATCCAGTTTAGTTCTCAGTCATGAATAATTCAGCGAAAAATTTACAGGTGAGAATAAGCTCCTCCACATAGCTCCTCCAATGCTGCATCAGAGGTGACAAAAATACTGAAACATAGCACATTATTCATACTTCCAAAGCAGCACAAGATATCAAACACAAAGACTCATTCACATCACGTGTGCAAGTGACACACAAAAAGTGAATCATTCCATGTTTATCTCCCATTTAGACACATGCATGCGATGTGTTTCCAAACATAGTATACATACATAGGCTACAGCAGCCTACATTATGACCTAGATGGGAGAAAGGGGGGCAGCAAGGAGACTTAAACACTGTTCTCTGTCTGCCGTCTCAGTGGAAGTGTAAGGCCCTCCTTCTCCGACACACTTAGCTACTTAATGGGTCCTGGTTGGTGTCTATGTGTGTGTTTGTGAAAGAGAAAGAGAGACGTTAATCCTGTCTCCCCTGCTACCAGCAACACGACCACCTCACCAGCTACTAGGCTCAGGCGCAGAGCACGCTCATTAAAGTCAATTGCCCAACACTTGAGCCCCAGTGATTTGGCAAGAGACAGGCTTTCACAGAAAATTGCCTGCTGCATTAAGGCATTTAGAAGATGGTCTGAGAGATGCAGGATTCTGAGGACTATAATATGAGATGAAGGCATTCTCATCTGTAATAACTTAAGTTTTGCAAGGTAAGAATGACCAGTTTGAGCTTAAGTGGACTGAGTAAGTGGGGTAGTCTGATCTGGTCTAATCTGGGCCGAGTTGTTCTGGGTCTGTCTGTTGACTGTCCCCTGCTCAGCACTGCCAGTCTGTACCCAGAGGGCCTGTTATTTTGGGAGCTCAGCTGAGAAGAGATGACAACATCATGGACTGCTTAAGCTGCTTACATTTCCTCAAGCACTCCCATTGCACCCTGGGAACTACACCCTTGTGTTGCTAGTGTCACTGTTGCGCCACATACACTGATTGCGTGTGAACAAGCAAAACCTTCAAATATTTTTTTTTTCCTTTTTCGTTGTTTGGGCAACAGACGTATGGAGTGATGTCACATGGAGGCTCGTGACTGCCTGATGAATGTGTGGCTATCAAGCAGAGTGCAAAACAGCAGGAAAAGTCAGTGAGGCTTAAAGATGAGAGAATCTCAGAACAGTTAAGTGGGTGACACTGCAGCGAGGTGATGGAGGTGATGGAGAGATGAGTGTGTAAGTATGTGTGTGTGAGAGAGAGAGAGTACAATTTATCTGTGCTACAGAGATCCTTCTCTACAAGTACTCTACAGGGAGCAGATATCCAGTGTAATAAATCATATATTATCCTTTATAATAGTTTCTAGGGTTGGAAAGGAGTGTGTTTCTCTTTAAGCATCAACCTTGAATTGGTTTCCTGTTATTTGACAAAAGAATATGCACAGGAACGAATATGTAGGAATGTGATGCTCAACTTTTCCACAGCTTAATTTAAACCTTTGATGCTATTTAGTTAGTTGCATGTTCAGCTATTGGCTATTACTTTTGGGTATCTGCTTTTTATCATGTTAAGTGCATTTGTGTTTTGTATTTGTGATGCCAATTTTGTCTATATTATTCAAAGGAAATGTGTCTGTAATAAATGACAGGTAGAAAACAGAAAAACAAGACTTTGTAGGTGCAGTAGCAGCCCTGTGTGGCTGTACTTTATCTAAATGCTAATTATTTAAAGTAGCTAAGCATGATCATAATGGCAATAGTAACATGCTGATGCTTACCATGTTAATAATTTCAATTTAGCTTGTAAGCATGCTAACGTGCTACTTCACGCTAAACACAAAGTACAGCTGAAACTGATTGGAATGGTATTTTTTCCATATATTTTGTCCCTCACCAAACATCTAATGAGGAAACAAAACTAAAAGTTCTAAAACTTCAGCCTGAAAGAGCTATGGATTTTTGTGCCAAATTTCCATCTAGTAGTTGTTGAAACATTTCACTCAAAAACACAAATATGAATTTCATGATGGCACTAAAGGACAAGTCAGAGGATCACCAAAGTGACTAAGATTCATCTTCAGGACATCATGGATATTTCAATAGTTTTTACTATGACATACACTATAGAGTAGATGTAAGAGGTTAACAGGGTTCATGTTGTGAACTGTCAGCTAGTGCTTCTTTATTACGTGAGCTGATATTTTAACAGCAGGCGTAATGCCTGCATGCCAGACACAGTCCTTTGCAGCTACTACTGCACACCCTGTGCTCATCCAACCAGCTCTTATGCAAACTGCACAAACAGGCAACTGTACAAATTGTAGCCTGGGATATTACAAGCTCACTCGCCACCAGAGTGACATAAAATTTGTCAACATGAAATCTAAGTGTCACCGAGGGAGGAAGAGGAGTTATTAAATGGAGTGTTATTCTGAGTCTGATATTAAAAGAGTAAATGATAGAAATAAAGATTTTTTTTAAAAAGAAAGTATAAGATTTTGTTTAAAGTGAAGAAAAAGAAGTAAATGGTGTGAAGAGGAAGGAAAGAAAGTCTATAAGAGCTTTCTGAGGAAGTGGGTTTGTTACTGAAACAGTGTGGGTTAATACTTTCTCTGTAAATAAACTATCACTGAAATACCGGCTGGGGCCTGGTCGCATCTAAGCTCACTGCACCGGGCCGCGGAGCTCTCGCTGGTCAACTGCAGTGAGTGACACTAACTGTAGTAAATTAGACAACATGTTTGAATGTTTTTAAAACCAACCCGTAAACATATATATTCATGCCATACACCGTTAAAAAGCTTAGATTGCACTGATTCACCCAAAACTACTCACATATTATATGATTGTTTGTTATGATTATTGTTATGATTCCCTCCCTCGCCAAACGGCGGCCGGGACCCGCAGCTGCCTCACCGGCCAGGACCTACACTCCAGCTCGCTGCCTCGGGGGCTGCTGCTATTTTGCTAAGTGAGCTGATATTACCATTTTGCGACGTCCGTGTTAAAACGAGTTGGTAGCGGTTTGTGTTCTCCAGACTCAGGTCATAAATGTAGCTACATTATGATTTATGTAGGGCAAAAGTTCTGACATTGAGTCCTTGAATGCAATCCAAACTGGCACTGACAGCTTTTATGTGAACATATACAAATTAAGTTGAACGGGGAAAAAAAAA
>JANJYP010115868.1:0-38966 GCA_024605115.1 Rastrelliger brachysoma | reverse complement strand
TTATTCCTGCACTCAGCGGGCGAGAGATGAACTGCGGGGGTAGAAAATTAGCATGGGAAATGGTAAAAGTGAGGAGGGGGGGGGTTACTCATGTATATCAAACATACTTCTGAAAATCCTTCGCCTTTCCTATGAGTGCAGCTGCATGGCAAAAAAAAAAAAAAAAATCATCCTTTCTTCTCTTTAGTCAGCTCTAAAATTCACACATCAAACCCCCATATTTTTTTTTTTTTTTTGAAAGAAGCTTTTTCTCTTTGGTTTTTTTTGCATAGAAGCAGCTCTGTTCCATTTGCATTCAGATATTTGAAGATTTTTATTTTTGACAAGGCTTTACAGACAAACAATCATTGACAGTTTGGAAAAAAAATAATACTGAATGTTTGTTCTGAAGACGGAGCAATTTTTCAAGTTGAATCATGTCTGTGCTGTCAATAATTGTCCGCGTTTAAACTCCACTGTGCTTTGCATTCTGTCTTCTTACCAGTCAGATTTTTTTTGGCTTGTTGACACATCAGACATCTGTTTGTTAAGCAAGCCCACCCAACTGTAATAAGTGACTATGAGGTGTCCATCTGGGTGAATGTATTGAAAGGGAGGCTTTATACAGTGTATTAAGGTGTAACCATGGTAATTAACCTTTTCAGTATAGGTAATAAAGTCGAAGATAGAGAGAGACAGAAAAAGAGAAACCTTTTTTATGACAATGGCTTGAGAGGAAGGTCCTGTCTCTTTAATAGGGCAGGTTTCAAAGTAAAAGTCTTGTTTCTGTCTGTAGCTGGGGTTAATGAGGGCTGGGGTTACATGGTAGGGTTATGTCATACTCAATGGTTATATATAACCCACACTTTCTCTCTTTGGTATCAGATGGCATTAAATAGTACAGTGACCATGGATCTCATTGACTGTTGCTATGGAGAAAACACTGGAAAACTCTGAAAGAAGCTGAGGTAGCCCTGATGATGATAATATCATTTAAATGAGGCTCACTGACCATAGTTTCCAAAAAGTATATAGTATGTAAAACTTACTTGGAATAAAGTTGACTAAAAAGATCGAGCACAGAATTTGGTAATAACGTATACTTATAAACTGGGTCAATTTGACCTGGGAGGAAAAAAGTACATAATCAATTAGAAGACAACTGCTAGTGTGCTAATTTTTAATAAACAACCTGATAATCCATTACATGTAGCTTCACCAAATATAATAACTGGATACTTAGCAAATATCCAATTTCACACTTGTTTCTATTTTTCTTTTAATATGGAGAAAATTGCACCACCCACTGTGTAAAATATCCTACAAATGAAACATTTAATTCCTGGTAATTAGTTGACAAAGCCCCTCCAGAGCCACACAACACAGTTTTTATATATATATATATGTCTGCACAGGCTGAGCAGTACTTCCTCTGATGAGTGATCTGTAAAATCGGTGAAGTTTCCCCATCAGTGTGAACTCCACCATGTCATTAGCTGCACAGTAACAGAATCTTAAGCTCACTGATCAGATGCTTCCTGCTGCAGTGCACTCAGGGACTTGGCTTACCTCCCGAAGTTGTTAAGATACAGTCTTGTACTTTTGACTTCTTGTACTTTTTAAAAAAATTTTCAGTGCACGTCTCGTTGTTTGTACTAGAGCTGGGGCTATTTAATGGTGTTCTAATTGCTCAAAATGCTCCAGTGGCCTTGGAAGAGGGCGAGAAAAAAAGAAACCTGGCCATTCTGCTTTTTTAAAACTAGCACATTGTGAATGAGAATATGTTGAAGAGAGAAAAAAACCCTGCAGGATATCGAGTGTATATGTGTTTTTGTGTGTGTGTGTGTGTGTGTGTGTGTGTGTGTGTGTGTGTGAGAGAGAGAGAGAGATAGAGAGAGAGAGAGAGAGAGAAAGTCAGAGAGAGAGAGAGAGAGATGTTTAATCATGATGCATTATTAGTTCATAACTGCAGGAGAAATAAAGCGTGTGATCGTAGTTAAATCAGCCATTAACATAATCTATCACCTGAGGAGTGACCCCGCTGTATGAACAGTGATCCATCATCAGCACGCGAATAAACACTGCTGCCATTTCTCTAATGATGAAATACTCATTGCCATCAACGCAACAGCCAAGCTCTCTATCAAGATAGGCTTTATGAAAAAAAAGTGTGAACTGAAAAGCCTGTGTGTTATCTATCAGCTAAATGTAGTGCAAGTCTGGCTCTACTGTCTGATATTCATTGTGCAGCAAGGCATGAGGCAATGTATCAAAATGACAGCGGCACACTGGGGTTCATATAGTTTCACTAGTACAAAGTAAAAAAACAAAGTAAAGCAGCGAAGAACACAAGAAGAGAAAGAAATATACTCTGTTGTAATGTGATATTAATATGGAACGTACTAAGCTAACAAGCTTTTTAGGGTACTCGGGCTTGAAGATTGATTGATTTGGGACACACTGAGAAAAAAAGTCTTAACGCTCCATTACAGAGAATGTTAAGACAGAAAATCATGTACACTCTAAAATACATATACAGTTCACTGGGCCAACAGACTATTATTTAAATGCACAATATGTCCAGCATTAGTGTTTGTCATCTAGGCCCTGACCTTATCACGCCTCCACGAGGAAACATTGATCTCACACAGCAGGGAGTGATGATGCTAACTACCACCCAGGGGGAAGACTCACACAGGTGGATGCTGTGGTTATTGAAATGCTAGATGAACTTCAATGGCAGTAGCAGCCTTGGCAGTGGTGCAAAGGAGCGCTCGTACTTAAGTATGTTGTTACAATTATATATAAGTGTGCAGTGGATATACAGTGAAGGGAGTATGGTGTGTGAGCAGAATGGCAAATTGAATTGGACTGCCTTGAACTAGCTTGTGGGCATCATTTCATTTATTACAGCTTCAGCAGTAGTGGAACTAAAATGCAATGCTCCCTAGAAAACAAACTTATCTTAAGGGAAGATTAACTTCTTACCAGACATTCATATTGTTGTGCACAAGCTTTATAAAAATAGTTTCCACAATAAAAAGGTTACTGTTCATAACCATGGTGTCAACTGAAATGCAACACTTAGAATTTTATGGTACTGAAATAAAGTTACAGTTGCCTCTTTAAGTGGGACAGTGTCATTTAAGGTTACTACCCGCGATGACAACCTTAATATGTTGATGCCTGGCAGGTATCATGTTTACCATTAAAGTTTTCTAAGTCTACCATGGCCTCCATCTGAGATCATAATTGCAGCATGTAATCACTGGCTTACCAACACTAAACACAAAGTACAGTTAAAGTTGAATGTCATTAGTTTAGCAAATGCTTGGTCATATTTAGTATTGGACAAATTGAGATTTGGAACAGATAATGCTGCTTGAGTAAAGAGATCACCACAATTTGTTCTTTGGGGAATTTAAATTTCTGAACCAGATTTTTTATATTAATCCACCAAACCACTGCTGAAATATTTCTCGCCAAACCAAAAAATGTAAACCTAATGGTTGCTCAAGACGGAAAAGTAAAAGTCATGAGATTGCCAAAGTCAGTAAGAATCATTGTCTGGAAACCACCAGAGTCTATAGTAGATTTCATCCCAATCCATCATGTTTAGATATTTCAGTCTGAGCTGACATTGCCATCAGTCATTTGGCCTTTCCTTGAGTCCCATCAACAGCATTGCTAAAAATCACTTGGGTTAGAGAAAGATTGTGGTTATGGTGAAAGAAACCAATGTCAACTGTGATGCTGGTCACAATTACTGGTCTTTCATGTCAATGTCACAATGCTATGTGTGCCCTCATGACGGCTTCCCTATGGGGTTTTGCGGGTCTTAAATGTAATTATGCTACTTTGGTTCTTACTTCACAGAAATGACATAATTCACATTGCCACTAGAGGTCCTCGTCAAATGGTTTGAACAAAAAGTCTAAGCTCTGGTTTTTCTGGTAACCCTAACCATCCTACTGAAAGACCAAAAGACTGAGAAACATTGCCAAAATAATGGCACGACTACCTGATAAACAAATGTGAATCCTTTGTTTGACTTTAACCTGTATTATTAATACATTTACATTCAGACAGGCAATTGCAAGGACAAACTACATCAACAAAGACGTCGCCAACAAAAGTGCATCTAAAAAGATTCAATGACAAATCTCCAACGCGCTGTTTCGCTGAAATGACTAAAACTGGTGAAGTCGTTGAGGTAGAGATAAAATGTAGGAGTGTTAAATGGAGTGAAAAGGGTCTACCATCTGCCAGCAGGCATGGATAGAGCCCTTATCTCTTCCATCCACTAAGCATCTGTACACTGTTGTCCTTAATGGGCTGAATCAAGAGACAGCATCAACCTGCACCGGCCACAGAGGACTATAAAGCCCCAGATATGTCCTAAATTGTTTTTGGCTTATGTTTTAATGAGCAGCTGTATTATGCTGCAGTGCCTCTGTGAATAAATATAGGACTGTTGAAATGCTCCTACAGAACTCCATGGACTAAGTGTCTTTGATACCACATGTAAGTTTCTATAGACATGTTTTGAAGTCTGAATTTGTTTCCTTCTATTTGGCATCTTGGCACGTTCTGAAACCACAAAGTCTATATTTAGTCAAAAGGGTAGGCTGGATGGAGTGGGCACAAGCGACCAGCAACCATCAAAGCTGACCGTGATAGCCTGAGAGTCTTGTTAATCAAGGAAACACACCCCAAAACATAACATCTCGTTAAGCCTCAATATTGATTCTAGAAACCACTGCTGAGACGAATATAAAACTCTAAATATATTCTTTACGGTGCTTCTTCCTCAGAACTGGTAAAAAGACTTTGTTGTGTCAGGAATGTTGATGTTGCGCCATTGTTCTTCTTCCAATTTTCTAATTGTGAGAGCAAGAATAGACAAACAATGGTAGAATGTGGTTGATAGGTAGGTATAATCTGTATTCCTCTATTACAATAAGGGTTAAATAAATCATTCTGAACCTTTTTGGTTTGTTAAGCTACTGGTTCCCTTTCACAACAGGTAATAATTGTCAAACTATCCTGAATTCCACATGGACAAATGCTAAATATATCGACTTATGTATGTTATATATGTGTGACTTCTCTTCTGTCTAATCATCTCACTCTACCTCATATTGAAGTTTTTAGTTGACACATTAACCCAGAGACTAGTGACCTGAACAGAGACACCTGATAAAATAGGTTTGTCATGCTATAATTTGCTAAAGTGAGAAGGATTGACCGCAAAGATCACGCAGCATGCTTCACGACCTGAATGTGACCTAGAAGTTTTAGCGCATTTGTCAACCACCAATGATGTATTTGGTGCTAAAATGTGGTTTTCACATGTGAGGACTCCCTTCAGCTTCACACATGCTCACTACTGGGAATACACTAGTGCTGAGTGTGACAAAATAATAATGAAGGGTATTAAATAAAGTTTTGCTGTCACAAACATCAACCTTTGCTTAGAAGCCCATGCAACTAACTAAATCGTAACAATGACCATATCAGAACTCTACTTATATTTCCCCTATACTTACTACAAAATCACATATTTCTTTCAAGGACAAGTCCTAGGACATTAGAATTAAAGTATTGGAAAATTATAAATGCATAAATAAAATCTTTCTGCTTTAAAATGACATTTATTCACATCATAATCTTGTACAATGAAAACTTTTCTGGCTCTTTTCTCATTGCCATGTGCCAGATGCTTGAGGTGACTTGTCCTTGCTATTGACAGTACACTGATGACTAATGTGCTATCAGTAGCGTCCCTTGTAATGTGATTGTAAAAAGCAAATGCTCGCTGCTATTTAGCTTGTGGACGTGGTTCTTTAGTGGGTGTCAGTTTCTCCATTGATCTATAGAGATGTCACTGAGAAACGGTCCTTCAGCTGACTGCACATAATCTAATAAGGAGAGCACTTCAGCGGCAGTCTGGATGAGGTCATACTCACTTGTGTTAAATTACAGCGCCGGTGTTGTCAAACTGCAGTCAAGTACATGGGGCAAGAAAAGTTAATGGCGCTTTGAAACTAGACTTTCCAATAGATTTGTCTCTGGATCATCGAGTTCAAACTGAAACTTCAAAACATTTTTAACTTGTAAAGAACACACAGACACAAGAAGAACCCTCTCCCTACCCACACACACAATGCTCTCTGGTTCTTGACCAGTGATTACATTAGCAGTGAACGTCTGAGTGTGTGTCTCTAAACGTTAATTTGATCTAGCGCCAGTGGAGGCACTAATAGCTTTTATGTTGCTGATTAGTAAATAAGAGGATGGTTGAGTGACTGCACTTCCTCACGGTCAATCATAAAACACACTAATAGGAGAAATTAACCCTCTTTATGGTCCTCGTGTTCAGGTCAAAATTGGTTCATTGCTGACTTCAACATGACTAAAACTCCCATTAACGTAGCCCTCGGGTTTCCTATAATTTTCTATAAAGGGACTGATAAGAAATTGTTTATTAACAGAAAGGTTTTTGGAGAGAAGTATGTAATTACTAGTACAGGAGACAATTGATTTCCTCTATTTTCATTCTAATTAAGTGTAATCTAGTCATTTAGTACGTGCAGCTGAAATTGCAATTACTTGCACGTTTAAATCATGCAATGTTAAAGCATGCCATTTAAACATATTTAGAGATGGGTAATGTTTCTAATAATAAATAACATATGTGACTATACATGGAGCAGTTCCTTTATATCATTGTAACTTTGTGTCCATTTTGCCTGCAATTACTGTAGCACCAGATTGCAGTTATTTCCAAAAATGGTAAATAGTAACTTACCAAAAGTATAATAGTAACAAAGGTCAATTTTACCCAAAAACAAAAATTCATAAATTCTTGGTTTCCTGAAGGGTTACATTTTTTGACATATGTAACCCTTGAGCTGTCTTGCCATGCTAATAGTGCCCCTCCCTGCATGTTACCCATTCTCCTAATCATGTTACTTTTAGTACCTAACACAATTATATAAAAATCATTTGAATGACTATTCAATACAAAGTCATTTAAACTTGTTAGAGTTAGGGAGATGAGTCATTCAGTAGCAGTTTTAACTCCTAGTCATAGTTCTTGGGGCAGTGTGGCAACAGCTGTTGCAGTATGTTCTCCAAATTCAGCCTGTTGTTCTGCTTGGTGTGGTTTGTGAATCTGAGAAGATCACTTCACACGTAAGTAGATCAAACACCTAACTCAGAATATTCCTATTCAACTTCACACCAAAACTCTTGACAATTTCTTTTCAACATGTACCATCTTGTACCACGTTTAGAGGACAAGTCCATCAGGTTTTCTTGTAGTCTTAAAGGAAGGCTGATGTTTTGCTTTCATTCAAACTGAAAGGGTTCAGTCCTTGTTTAAATATAATGTGTTGACTTTAGACAGATGCACTTTCACCGCTTTCACCACAGGTCTTGTCAACATCTGTGCTGGCAAGATGGTCATCAAGCAGTAAGGGAAACAGCTCACATCTCCACCCTCACATTTCCTCTCCCATAACTGAACCTCCTTTATGCATCCATTTACTTTGTGTATGTTATGGATATGTGAGTCTCTTGCTCTTGACATTATTCAGTTTGGAGGGAAGATATACCAGATGCACAACCCACTCAAGTGTCTTCAAACATTTGCTGTGAGAGAGTGAAAGTGCTCTTTTAGGGAAACAAACACTTTAATGAGAAGTTTCAAACAGTCTCTGTAACGTTTTGCCGCCAGACAAGCCAGCAGACGTCAGTGTGAAGTAGTAGCTGCTAGTGAATCTGACCTGCTGTCATGACAAAGACTTTCAAACAGCGTGTGATTAACTGGCTCAGACTGAATGATATTAATGACTAACTGCATCATCCAAAACAGCACTTAACTCAAGGCTCATTCTATTGGCTTCAAGTGTCTCCCCTGTGATTAATACGGTTCATTCATTGTTGTAAGTCTTCACACGCCCAAATAGACCACTCACTCTACATCACTGCTGCCACGCCATCTCAACAATCGTGACTGCGGTATTTTCTACTCCAGGTTGCTTTTCTAACACGAACCCTACTAACAAAACTAACTATCCTTGTTCAGGGTTTCTGTAGATTTGAACAAGCTAAATTTAAGACTATTTTTAATTAAATTTAATACCTATATGAAGATCTCAGTCCTGGAATTATTTATTTGTAAAAAAATATGTGATATGGAGTGCAACACCAGAGCTTTCACACCTAATTTTAGGGTCTTCTTGCAGATAATGCGCTGAGATTCACATTGATTGTTTGGTTCCAGTTTTAATCAAACACCCAATTCAACACTACATGGATCCTTCAGAAAGAAAACTACAGCACACACAATTAACCGTAATCACACTGATGTATACAGATGAAGCGGTAATGAACACACATATTTAAGACTTAACTAAAGACTGTATAAGGTCTAAAATTGAGATTATTACATATTGGACATTTTAAGACCCTGCATTTACATCCAGTACATCTATATAATGCACAAAGTCCAAGAACTAAGCTACCCCAACATCAGTCATTTCATCCAACTGCCAAACAGACGCGCTTACCTCATTTTACCCACTATCGAACAATATTCATGACATGTCATCGATGCAACGGAGCACTGGCGTTGTTTGATAGCGGGAGCTGTCTAGATTTCGTCAACCGCTTTCTTGTCAGTCATAGTTTCGGCAAAAACTGTGGCTTCAGGGAAAAGAGAGATCTTCAATGACAGAATGTGGATTTTTTTTTTTTAACTTCGCCACGAGTAGTGACACAGCAGAAGATGTCTCCAGCGCTTTGTTTGACACGTTCGGCGCTTTCTTCGACATAGTCTGACTTGTCTTGGATTCTGACAGTTTTTTGATTGAAAGAGTCCTCGGTTTTTATCATGATTTCCTGAGCGGTTGGCGCTCTGGTGCCGCTATGTTGAATTATTCGTGGGTTTGTCGACTTGGCGGGAAAAAAAGACAAAAAAAAAAAAATACACTGCTGGAGTTCAAGTAAATCCACACAAAATGTGTTTTCACTGTCTTTACTGGGCTGCTAGTGCTGCTTCTGTAACCAGTCTCCCCAACATTTGAATGCTGGAAGATGGCAACTAGAAGTTTGAGCCATATTGAGCTATATTTTTCCAATTTTCAACAAACTCAAAGAAAAGACTAAAACCATCAGTGTGTTAGTTTGTGCCTCATCAATTTCTTGTTTCCCTACTTTGTCTCTGTTCTCAGCACCGAGCCAGTTGGTTCCTAATCATCCTAATCAAGACGTACAACTATAATAGCCATCTACAAATGCAGTTTCCTGAATTCCCGAAAAGCAGATGGTCGCTGTAGTTTTCAGCACGCATTACTCAAACAGAAGTAAATAGTGCATTTGTATGCCATTTGCATGGTGATTGGTAAGAACTGTCTCCTGGATGCAAGTAATGTAATGGATCTTTGAACATTAGAGGGCAAACACATTGTATTATCGTGCATCTATCTATCTATTTATCATAATTATATCTGGGATGAAATAAATGATACAGGAGATGTTTGAGAGTGGTGAGTCAATCAGAGTCATAGTTTCTACTCAGCAGGCAGAGTCAGTCCCATGTCAGTGCCTACGCAGGGTACGTTCAACCCACGTTATGGAACATGGTTATGTTCTGTGATTTGCATGAGATAGACTGAAAAACTGAACAATGGCTCCAAAACAGAATTAAATACTAATACATGAGACTGTACTCCAGCTAAAAGGATCAGTCTCTTTTATTGACTTTTATTCTGGGTTTGTCTTTTATCAGCTGCCTAATCATTAGACCTCCTCTGTGATGTCTTCTTATCCTTGCTTCACCAATGTGTTCATCAACACTATCATTACATTAAGCCAACATATATTCACCTCATAGAGGCTACGCTAGGATATTAATGGAAGATGTGATATCTATATTTAAGGCAGGACAAACAAAAGGTTATTAACAAAAGTTGGAAATTTTCTCTGAGAGGAGACATGCAACTTATCTTCATTCTGTTTGAAAGCATCTCAAAATTATTTGTTCACGCTCGCCACATTGGTGCTTTGAGTTAAATGCGCTCATGTCAGCAAGGGAACATGTTCACGATGACAGTGCTAACATGCTGAGGCTTAGTGGGTATATTGCTTACCATGCTCATCATCTTTGCTTGATACATATAAATTAGCTTGAAACACAGATGGATGGATCAATAGTTCTGCAAGTATTTGGTCATAATAGTTCTGTATGAATTCAGATGTGATGATGGAGTGAATGTCAGGGTGGAAGAAGTTTAAAGTGTGGGGAACATGACTGGTGAACATGCCAGAGCATGCAAAATAGGGCTGGGCAATAAGCCAATGTTATGTCGATATTGTGTATTTCATAGATATCGATTTCAAATACTGTAATATCATAACGTTGAAATATGGAATATGTGCCTTTTCCTGCTTTTAAAGGTTGAATTACAGTAAAAATGTAATTTTCTTAGCTAACCCAACGTTCTCTTATCTAACTTGAAAGCTCCAATACTCATCCTGAAAAATGTCAAAATATCAATATTGAGGCATTTGTTCAAAAATGTTGTGATATTTGATTCCTTAAGCAAAAGATGTTGATTTCAGTCTGAACCAAAAAGTAAAGGGATCATTTATCAACAAGTCATTAGGATACATCCCCATTGGAGCTTTGAATATCTGTACCAAATTTCATGACTATCCATCTTACTGTTTGCCCAGACATTTCAGTGTGGATCAACTGTCACATCACAGCCAATTCTAAATCTACACTAATGTGGTTAGAAATCCTAATACTGGTGACTCATCTTTTTATCACACGTATCCACTTCACTGGACTGTTAACACCCGTGATTAAGATAAGAACAGAAGTGAGAAACTGTAAATAGCTCAATTACCTTCAGCTCTGCTAATCACAGCGTTGATATCTGAGCATATGTGATGTCACTTGCAGTATAAGGGTAAAGTCAACTACACTATGGCTCACTTTGATTCTGTTGGCACTGAGGTGGAACATTTCTCAACATGCAAAGGGTTATACAGTTAAACAAAAGCTCTATTATTTTTTTAATGTTTAATACGCTCCGCTGAAAGAAAGAAAAGGCTATTCTTATTGTGGTGGATTATTACAATGATTGTATTCACGCTGGGAGTCCCTGCTCACTCGACTGCCTTAGAACAAAAAACCGCACGAGCCCTATCAACAGATTAGAAATCACAAGTCGGGTGTCTCACTCAATAAGTAACAAAGTCAGCAGGAGCCAAGCAACACCTCGCTCCCGCTCTCTCCCGGAATAATCCTAATTTATTCATGTGAATCTCGATGAGGCTGCTGTCAGCGGGTCAAAAAAAAAAAAAAACATATTACTTATGTAAATCCTCTGTAGCAAAAAAAGGTACGGCCTGTTACATAACAGTCGTCGCCTATTATGTCGTTGTCACCTCACCGTGTGATGGAACATACTCACAACCCCTGTGACACCCCCGTGCCCTCATTCACTCCATCATTTTTTTTTATTTTCTACCTGCTAATTTATGTTTATTTGTTTTACACAAACACAGTGTCACATGAGGTCAGGTACAGTCATGGAGTTAAAATTAGGAAAATGGGAAATGGTAGAATAATCAAAATGATTCTCCACGGTCGGTCTGAGATGTGGTCGAGGTCGAAGTAGGGATGCTTAAAGTTATTTAATTATGGTGTAGTGAGGTTTAAATATAGGCTGCTAAAAGTTTAGACTTCATG
The DNA here is from genome assembly GCA_024605115.1 of Rastrelliger brachysoma. Taxonomy (NCBI): domain Eukaryota; kingdom Metazoa; phylum Chordata; class Actinopteri; order Scombriformes; family Scombridae; genus Rastrelliger; species Rastrelliger brachysoma. Next base: position 27,220 of record JANJYP010115868.1, on the reverse strand, counting down.
AAGCCAGACTCTTGACTATTAGCATAGGTTCTGTTCCATAATGTATTTTCACTGATATTCAAAATGAGCAGAATATTACTTTGGGGTGACATTATGGTCCTTTCTCAAAACTAAAAGTAACAGTGCGGCGTCTATTCCTAAAAAATACAATAATAATAAAATTTAAAAAAGGTTGGTGCACTAAATTCTTCCAGAAACATTTCTGCTGAACTGGCTACTCTATGAAACTTAACATTTCTTAAACTTTGGGGATAAGCTCTGCGGTTTTCGTGGCATTAATGTCATGGTGGTGTTTCTATAATATGTCTCCTGCTGACTTTAAGAAAAAAATATACCAGGCATAATAGACAGTCACATTTTTTGGCTTGTTATTTTCATGCGTGCAGAATTTGAATAACTGGACCAATTAAGAAATGACATACTGTGACAGAGCAGGGGAGGTCACAGCATTTGTCACTGTTACACTTTGCTGGATTTCTTACCATACTTGTCATTTTCTTTGTTTAGCCGGTGTTATATCTATTTGTATCAAGGCCACCCAGGGTTTTCTTTGTGTTTTGCATTGTTTGTTACATTTACATCTGCTGAATACTGGACGAAGTATAATGACATGATCATGTGCAAATCACTGTGTGTAATATATATGTTTCTATATCCGTTTTATACTAGTTATGGTTTGTTTTTATTTATTGTTTGATCATTTCATTTTAAGTTTAATTTTATTTGCTTTCACTTGCTTCCACCTGTCTTTGATTACACAAGTCTGATTGATTGATCTTTTTTTTAAGTCACCTTACCTGATGCTCTGCCTTACTAAGATTTAATAACAGACAAATTCCTCATTTGAAGCTGACGGAGCGAGTGTTTGTCCTCAGGTTTCTGCTGTCTGCTGCTGAGGTAAATATTAGTTTAGGTGGAGGATGATGGATCACTGTGCTGAAGTGGAATTTTACAGATAAAGTTCTGTGGAAAACGTGATGAGCTTCATGATAGCAGTAGCTGAGATAGCTGATAGGGGAACAACTTACACAGCTGATTATCATTATTTTCAAGGATCCCTACCTTTTCAGGAGGGTTATTGCTGGTCCTGTGTATGGGTCCCAATGTCAATTAGTGTAACCAGTATTTTTTCAGGAATTTTTTCATCCTGTTTTGCATTAATAACTTTTAGGCCAAAGACTGAAAGCAAAACATGTATTTAATTTTATGCGGTGGCTTCAAAATTCCTCTCTTTGTTGTTTTTACTTAAAAATTGTGCAACCCTGCAACTTTATCTTGTGACCCCAAGGGGGAACCCGACCCCCGGTTTTATAACTACCAGACTATTTGATCAGCACGGCTGCGAATAGGTTACAATGAGACTTTACTTGTGGTTTCAATCTTACACTGATGCCAGTTTCAAATTTTATCCGATCCACATAATCTGTTGTTATTTATCCACACTGTATTCACCTTTAACGTTTTCTCATTCTCCTAAAGTCATACATACCTTCACATTGTCTGGATGGAGACCCCCAGGGTGTTTGTCCATGTACTGACACAGGTCTGTGTGCTGTTAAATAAAAAGCAGAACAACCCAATGTTAATATGACGATATGAAACATGTGCAAAGTTATGGAAATGATTCAAAGTTCTCCTCTACTCAAATATGTGTTTTTCTTTTTGTTCCTACACTCAGATGTTTTTCACATTCGTTTGCTGAAGAGGGGGGAAAGTTTATAACTGATATTTCAACTAGTTTGGAGTCAGCTGTAGTCCCAAATGCACATACACAAGTGTGATGTGGAAATGTGAAGTCTCCGTTGCACAAACACTGACAATGGACTCTTGTTTGTATCCAACAGAAAAACTTTTATATTTGATATATTTGCATATTCATAAACTCTAGGGAGGAGATGTCATTTTAAGAATCTCTAACCAGTTTTTATTTTTTGTATTATTATTATTATGTTGTTTTGTTTAAGAATGCTTCATTTTCAAGTGTAAAATCATAATCATATCATATATATTGTATCGATACTGAGATATTTAGCTTCAATATGTGGATACAATTCTTTGTCCATATTGTGCAGCGCTAGTTAAAAGCAGATCAAACACACATTATAATTCAAAGAACACTATTGTTATTCATCTTAACCCTGTAAACACCCCAAATAACTACCAGAAAAATCTAATTCTTTGACACTGGAATTAACGGCATTAGACTTTGCATGTATGAGTTTGGAGTTTGTATCATATTTCTTACACTGGGAATTTTCTGCAGTATATCTTTCATAGCACACAAAAACATATTGAATACAATATTTTGTATAAAGCTCATATCACCACCTTCGAACTCTTTTTTATGCATGATAATAATATATAATGCATGACACTGAGAAACTTCTATACCCGCTGTATCTCATTTGACATCACACTTGGTGATATAAGGTCAAAACATGTCTGGAGGGAACCTTTAAGAACATTTATACTGTCTCAAAACATGAAGGCATTTTATTTTTCTATGGTAATAGAAACCTCAGATTCTGTGTTGCTTCCCTGTTGTGTGCTCAAAAAAATGATGGTGATTTTTTTTTTTTTTACAGTAGCTTTTATCATGTGAGATGACGTGAGGTGAAGAGTTATTTCAGTCAGGATTTGTTTTCTGTCAGCGGGCCTCTGCGTCTCCTGACTCATAGGACGTGAGAGCTTGTGTTACGCCGGCCTGCCCTTCACCTCTGTGTTTTGTTCAAAGATTGAGGATGGAGAAGGAGGAGGAGGAGGAAGAGGAGGCAGCCGTTCTAGAAATCACACTGATATTTACAATCTCCCACGGCTTCCCGCTGCAGCCGTTTGCCTCCTCTTGCTGAATAATTCAGATGGATGCTCCAACATGGACACGGCCTGTCTATCTTACTCAAAAGCGTGCTCTCCATCTCTGCTTCCATCTGCGTGCTTTGTTTTATTATTTTTTTATTTTTTTATTATTGTGTCCTCTATCTCACAGTAATACATCTCATTGTTTCTGTGTCACCTCTACACATGTACGTCGCCCTCTCCCTGTCAATCATCATTAACTTTGAGAGCAGAACATGAACTGATTTTTTTTATGTGTGTGAGTGTGGTTGAAAAACCTTCTGTATGTAAAACAGCATGGCTGATTATAGAGAGGGGTGCAAGATGATAGATGGTCATAAAACCAGAGGATTTGTCCAGATTTTGACTTTACAATTTACAACCCAACTCCAAAGAGAAGGACGAGTTTTCATCCGATTCTAAAAGGGTTCATGTTCAATAAATATCCGTGTTTTAGCTTTCCCACATCTTGCTGACTTATCTAACGAGCTTAAGGCACGCAGGCGGTAAAGTCAGAGATAATCAGGGAGGATTTAATGAGAAAAGTCTCCCTCAACCGTTTAAACTCCAAAGCCAGAATGGATCCACCCCCCTGTGCTTTCATTCTACTTTCAAAAGCAGAAAACTTTGACATGTCTTTTATCTGCCAACAGGGGGCATCGCACTGTTTTTTTTTTTTTGTTTTTTGCAGGCCCCCCCAGTTAGATGCAGAGGCGGTGATGATGATGATGATGATGAGTAAGAGTGTTCTGGTTGAGAAGTTTGGCCCCACTCAGCATTCCAAGATGAGACTCTGACCTGAATGTTAATGTGAGCATCAGAAGTGAGAGGGGAGGTCACACTCATCTACTGCTGTGATGACTTCATAGCAGCTTGATAGACATTTGATAAGCAACACTATGTGAATAATAAAAAAAAATAAGCATAACACACTGTAATGTAGCTGTCAACACATGTAGGGACATTTAATTCATGTGTTTGTCAGCTTTTTTTTATGAAGCATTCATATTCATAATTCTATATAAAACATCATGAATGTTCTATAAAAATAGTGTATATCATGTATAAACAGCTCAAAGATTTTTCAGTGCATGCAATCACACATTATATGTTATAACTTTATATTTAATATACAAATAACACTGTGATACACTACTGAATGATGCTTCATGATGCGTTATAATTGATGAAATATACGTTCAATACATACTAGAATTGCCATTAACAAAACACTGTTAATCAATGTAAAAGGAGTTAACATAAATAATAGCACTTTATGCAGTCATCCAATGTATTATTTATAATTAGCAGTATAGTAGTATTATAACATTTAATATCTAGTTTAATGTAATATATGCAGTGCTGTGTAAAAGTCTTAGGCCAGCACCACCATACAAATAGAACATACAGGAAATACGTGCATAAAATGTAACATTAATTACTGAATATTATAATTCATTAAAGTTCCATTTAGGTTTAAGAGAGTCAGGTTCCTGCTATCACTGAAGTTATTATTTTATATCATATTTTTAGATGCTTTTATTCTTTATTTTATTTATTTTTAATTTATTTACACCTTTATTGTAAAGTTGGTAGACAGGAAATGTGAGAGAGAGGCGGTAGTAGATATGCGGTAAAGGACACTACAGCTGGGATTTGAACCGGGGTCTGCCGCAAGCATTGCTCTACATGGCATGTGCTCTAACCGACTGTGCTTTAGCTTTTAACCACTTTAGCCTATAGAAGCTGTTTTCTTTCTTAGCTTCCTGTATTTTCTGGTTTTATTCTGACAACCAGACAGATAAAGAATTATATATGCTCATTAAAACACAACTAACTAACCAACCAATTAACTAACTAACCAACCAACTATTTTCCACAGTAGTGTATAAGCTGTACACAGATATAAGAGCATATTAATCCATTAAATGTACAGTATTTGTTGACAACTGCCACTTTTTTCTATAAAAATATTTTATTATTGCAACTATGTTTTACCATATTGTCATTCATTATCTATCTATACAATAAACACAAGCAATGGTCACTGTTTATATAGCCTACTGCTTGTTGAAGCTAAATAGGGGAGTGAATAAAGTGTTTCCATCATTAGGAATATCGTCTCATCATCAATTTGTCAGTCAACTAATTGTAACACACTGTGAACTACACTAGCCTGTATGAAAGCTGCTATAGAAATCAAGTCTGATTGATTAATTCAATATTGTAATAATGATTCCAATCAATGGCAATTACCCTTCATTATCTACTAACTAATTATCTGCTGATACAAATCACAGTCTGATATTAATATCTATGCTATTGTCATGTGTTTCCACAGAGAGGAGTGTCAGTGTAGATTTAGTAGCGAGAGCAGGTCTGGACAGGTTCTGGACACATACACTTGTGACAGTAGCAGCAGTTTGAAAGAGCTGTTTCATTGGCAAAGTTGTGCAGCACTTCTCTCGTTACAACACTTTGGATTAGTTTCAAGTCAAGTGTTACGACAAGACACTGTGGATTAAAAAAAAAAAAAGAAAAAAAGAAAAGAAATGAGAGAACGTCACCAAATGTTTGCAAGCTGCCATTTAGGCTTACTGCTCATCATCGCCTTGGCAACTAAAGGAGGTGGGAGGCAGGAGATAAATATTCCAATGGCAACGAGAGTCAGATGACCAATAAAGAACACTGGAGACAGTCGATCATCAGGAGTGGATGTAGAGTACCGAGTAGTGAGTCTAGTTTAGTTAGGCTAGAATTAGAATTAGGGTTATAAACCAATATTCTAAATTTGATTATGTAATTAAATTGTAAAAAAAAACAAAAAAACAAAGCAGATATTAGATTAAGAAAATTAATATTAGATTGTACGGGGAAAAAAGCAATACTACTGGGACTTGTCAGCACTGTGTGTTCTTGTGTGGGTCTGTGCGATGGACAGGACACACACACACACACACACCATCATTAAGCGAGCAAATAATTCGACGACTGTGCGGTAATGATGTTGGAGAGTTCACAAACCTGATTTGGCTGCGGGGAGAGAGTGATTTGCGACTCTAAGGGCTCCGAGGGGCGTTTTCACACCTGTTTACCTCGGCCCGAATTGGCGTGCATGTTTTCCCTCCGGTTCATGTTTTGGTTTTGCGTGGTGACATTTCAAGTTAATCGAAACGTGTCGACAAAAGCCGCATGGAAGCTGTCACCCTGTTCAGTGGTTAGAGATCACATGGGGTGTTGTGGGAACAGAGTTTTTTGGGTTTTTCTTTAGTAACTGCAAGATAGGCTACAACATTTATACAGGGTTTCATTTTCCTTCTAGTCTTTCTACAGAGAGAATAAAAGTGTATCAAGTGTAGAGATCAAGGATATGAAGGAGTACTTGTTCCATACAGGAAGGTAGATGAATGGAATGGTCTCTGAATATAAAGTTTTAAAGTCTACTACTATAAATACTGATATAAGCAGCCTGCCTCTACAGTTTTTTTTTATGAGGGTAAAAATTATGAACAGTGTAAGGGTTAATGAGAATAAAGATACATACAAACTTGTGTATCTTTTTATGCTTTTTAAATAGTGTATCTGACCAAATCTATTGCCATTTTTCACACAATGGTACCCCTCAGCAGAAGCACATTGCCTGCTGCCCCTTGCCACTAGCCTGATACAATGTATGGATAATCCAGACAAGTCGTTTGTATCATGTGTATATCTCAAACCTAAATATGCAAGCAGAATGGTATGTTTGAACTTCAAGCTCTAGAGATTATAATGTGTTGTGTCACGTTTTGTTGAGAAGCCTCCGGTTTGCTGTAGACTAGGAGGCTCTAAGTATAGTGCAGTCTGAGGCCATAATCATACCACAAAAGAACCATACTGGAGTTGGCTTGTAACCAAAATAAGACCACCTCTTCAACAAGCTCTCGGTCTGGTTGGTTTGGTCTACACCTGAGTGTGATTGATGTGTTTACACCTGCCCCCACAAACCACACCAAGGCAGAAAACAAACTATGGAACTAAACAAGGCATTGTGAAAGCACTGTTTGGAAATGTCTGGTACTTCAAATTTTGCTAACCAGAGTGACTATTTTAAATAGCTACAATGTCTATATACAGAACATGAGTTACTGCAGCTCATTTGGAAAAGGCTAAAGATGTACTATGTTAACCCTAATCCTAATAACTCTAAATCTAGAGGACCTAACCCAACATTACATAAATTATATCAATATACTTCTCCTAAGGTCTTCCGTATCATTTACACTGATAAATAGAGTCTGAAGCTTTCCAAAAGGTTGTAAATCTGAACAACAACAGAAAAGCCTTTGCAGTCATTTGTGTCTACATTATGTGACAGGACAGATGTGGAAACGTACTAAAACAGTGACCTTGCCATAAAATGGCCGCCTGCCTTCCTTTTCTGGGCACGGGGCAGACAGATCGGCCCTCTGGTGGTTCTGGCTGCCGTCCTGTGGCACCGAGTGAAGAGCAGAAAAAAAAAAAAACCCTGCCTGCATTAACATTCTTACGGTGCCTCATAAACAAGAGTATGCCAGTCAAAATATCCACAGCTCATGTTTCTGTGGGGGCAGAATATTAAAAAAAAAAACCTGAAGCTGGATGAGCCGACAGTCAAAACTAAACGAGCATTGACCTCTGTTCCCCCTTATAAAACTGTGGTTTCTCTTCCATTTGGACAAACGCTAAAAACAGATCCTCAACCTAATTTCAGACTTCGAGAAAGGTCCAAATGGATGATGTCAGTGCGGCAGTGAGTGTGTGTATATGTGTGTGTGTGTGTGTGTGTGTGTGTGTGTGTGTGTGTGTGTGTGTGTGTGTGTGGACTCACCACATATTCAAAGACCAGAGTCAGGGTTTCCTTGGTGTGGATGATGTCATGCAGGAGCACGATGTTGGCGTGCTTCAGGCCTTTCAGGAGAGATGCTGCAGAGAGACAGGAGACAGTGAGTTATTAGTGTGAAGCACATGTTGAGATACCAAGAGGAACTGCTATGATCTATGGCTTCATTAGCTGCAGCATTATAATGCAACACATGCCCAATACAAGCCTCACTACATACAGAGGATTAAGGATGAGATTAAAACAGAAAGTGAGAATACAGAGTGGATTTACCGCTAAGAGTTCCCACACTAATTTGTCAACATGTTTATGATGTAATGGATGTTGTTAGAAGAGACAGCAGTGAGATGATGTCTGAAGGGAGATGATCGAAATCTCACATCACTTCACCGCTGACGCTCACTGAGTCTTACTGTGGAGGTTTGTGATCAGCACATTCTGGTACGGACTTGCGAAAAGCTGTTTCGCACGTGATTGGCCTTGGTCTGAGTCACAGCGCGCAGACACAGCTGGAAGGGATTTTGGGGCAAATAATAGAAGGATGTATGATAAATGTGGAGGATTGTGGAGTCAGCGAAGGTTTATGGGTCTTAAGGTTCCGGGAGAATTTGCAGGGGGTCGGTTTTAAGCGTGGGAAGATTGTACGCTTTAAAAAGTCAGGTGGAGATCAGCACAAGGAAAGGCACACCGGGGAAGATGCTCTGAAGTAGCAACAACAGGAAAATTTGGTAACTTTCTAAAATGATAAGTCTTGCCGAATTTTTTAAGGAAGGGGAAATTGGGAGTTGTGACTCATTAATTCGATGTTCAACAGAGCTGTAGACTTGAGACTCACACTTAATTCGGACACTAGTAAAAGTGATGACTTGATGTGAATTAGACTGCTGCAGGCTTGACTTCAAAGCAATTTATTGTTTGGCACTAAGCCAGCAGCTCTTAAAACCTCTGAAAATGGGGCAAATTTCTAAGTAGGGTGTTATTCAGACAAAATATGAGCCTTCATTTTACCTTGAAAATCAACTGAGGAGGAATCCTTATTAATTACGGGGTCGAGAATCACCAACAACAACAACACACAAGTGAAATGAAGAACAATAAGATAATAATAATACAGAAAGATAAAGTGATTAAATAAGACGTAACTTCATCACTCAGTCACTCATGGACATTCACGTTTAAAGGGCCAGCCAAGGGAACAATAAAATTACTTTTTTTCATCTTGAGGCAAACATAAATTTGTGTGGTATAATGCTTGCCCAATAGTTGTTGAGACATTTCACTTCTAACTACAAAAGTCAACTTCAAAAGTCAGAGGATCCCTGTAGACATGAGGATGAATCACAAGGGGTCCATGAATGTTTGAACAAAGTTCTACAGTCACTCATCAAAAGGTTGTTGCCATATTTCAGTCAGGACCAGAGTACTGTACCAAATAAACAACATTACTATGCAACCACACCAAAAACACCAATTACTGCTTCAAGATTTTAGTTTGACTTTAAAAACAAAAGCAAAGGCAGGTAAGAGTGTTAGAAAACAAAAGCCAATAAATACTGTGTGTGTGCGTGTGTGCGTGTGTGTGACAAGTGACTGCTCATGCCACATCAGGATTACTGTGATAATGACTTTCTTGTAAATAGCGTTCACATCAATATCCAGGAAGTACTTTCAACCGAGAAACTCAAGAATTTTAGAAAAAGCTGTCTTGGCACTCAATGAGAAGATTTCAGAGTATGAAGACCAAACAAAGCTGGTTGTCTCACATCAGCCGCAGACCATCATTAAACAAAAATGTAATGGATATATGTTGTTAATGTACAGTGTTGCAGGCTATCCCCACCCAGCGTTCTCTACACTGTAGGTTGGTACTGCGGTTAGTGAAGTAGTGCACGATGTAATTAGCCTTAAATAAGCAAAAAGACAACATGCAAAGTAGTCAAACTGTAATGTTTCTTTATCCTTCTTTTGTCTTTTTTAAAATCTTCTTTAATATTTAAACAGAATCAGATAATGATGAGGCTTTAGTGAAACATCACTGTAGTAAAGCAGACTAAATACATAGATTAAATACACTGAACAATTAAAAAACAGTGAATTTGCACATCTGTATTCTAGCGAGCTGCTGGCTGGCATACCAAGAAAAAAGAATGAAAGTCATAATTGGATGTTCAATATTTCAGTTAGCAGCCTTCTTTATAACAGAACACAGATTAAACAATAGCAGCCATGAAAGTATTAAAATATACTCTTGATGACTCCAGCTACATGTTTTAAAATCCCTTTTTGTTAATATGAATGCAGGATTTCCCATTCATTATATAGTGTGTCTGACCTGTGCTGTTCATTTGTAGCTAAGTTAAAGAAACACAATACAGAAGAAGATATTTAGTAAAAAAAAAAAATCAAGATCAAAAAGAGTAATTAGTTGAACTTGTTTCAGAGCTGAAATATAGATGGTTTATGAACTGATAAAATATCTTCCCTGTGCTTTGTAGGTGTGAATCATCATTCATACCTGTACAACCACTTGTTAAATTACTAAAGCTCTAAATTCTTTAGAGCATAATATTTTTTTATATAGTCTCTAAATTTGCTCTTAAAGTACACCAGAATGATGCATTTGACACTACAGTGTACTAAAGACATAAGTCAGATTTCCATCCAAAAATACCGAACAGGGTTTAACAAATTTTGTTTACAAAAAAAAAAGCAAATTTATGCCTGTTTCCAACGGTTATTGTTCGATTGTTGGGAGAGGAAGGATGCTGGGGTTATTAGTCATGTAGTGTGTGCAAAAGAGGGAGCTAATTGTGCTGTTCAACATAACTGATGTGAAACAATAGCGTCACCGTCTCACACACACACACACACACACACACACACACACACACACACACACACACACACACACACACACACACACACACACACACACACACACACTGCAGGACCTGTCCCTGCTGCACTCATTCTATCAGTGGGTGCAGCTGAGTGCTGTGTAACAGCAGTATAGTGTCTGACTAGATGCTTTAGATGCAACATTTTAACTATTTATTGATATTTGGAAGTTGACTATCCAATAGATGGAAAGTTGTCATAGCAACAGAGAACTTTAATTGCTGGTCCAGTCCAGTAATTTTTTATGTGGAAAAAAAAACCTGTTTCCATAGAAGAAAGTCGCATTTTCCTTCTATTGATGAGCTGAGAAATCAACCCCGTCCAAGTGTAAAAACTTTCAGCTGTTTTTTGAATTTCTGGCGTTTCCATCCCAGTTTTTTTTTTTGCAATTTATGAAAAACCTATTTTCATAGGTGGATGTAAACACAACTACAGATGTAAAAAATAATTTTAAAAAAATGACTAGGAGTAATATGGGGCAATATTCTAGGAAAAAACTCTGAGATTAAAGTTGTAAATTCACATATTTACAAGAAATGTGTGGATTTTTTTTTACTTATATGGTCATAATACGCTGTCGTAATTTGGCTTAAAAATGTACAAAATATTTCTTCCAGGGGAGCTGGACCCCTTCTAGAGGGTCACACTGAAGTTCAATCACATAGTCTCTGAAAATGATGTGGTAAAAACTGCAATCTATCATTATCATCAGTAATAGAAACATGACAGATGTTCTCATGGTTTCATAGCTGCCTTATGAAATATTTTGGAATGTCATGTTACTCCATTAATCAGCAGCTCTTTTGAAATATCTGCAGGGTATTTGTTGGATGTCTCTCATCATCTCTTGCTGGGAATATTTGGAGCTCTGAAGCCATCAACTGAGACTAAAATAAACAACTTTCATGTCGTTTTCAGAGGTGTGATTTTTATTTTAAGCCTCAGCGACTTGTGAAGCATCCTCCGGCAATTACTGCAACAAACATGCACAGACAAACACAGCCGACTGACAAACTGGTGAAGCTACGGTTAAGTATTACGGGAAGGGGAGGTAGTTTTATTATGATAGAATGTGAGAGCGGCATGATAATAAGTGGGTCTTTATTATGAGACGTAAATGGGATTTTTTTTTTTTTGGAACGCTTGCCAATCTGATTCATTTAGAAAAAAAACGTAAAGTTCTTTCCAAGGGCATGGTGGGTCGCTTTGACAGACGGGTCCTAAGAGAGCCTGAGAGTGATGGGGCCTCATGAATACATTCATCCTGTATGAGTATCTAAAGGTTGTTAAAGAAGATGAGATGAGCAGATCAAAGGCAGGACTCCTCTTTCAGTAAGCAGGAGGTTAGCGCTACAGTCAGATACCTCAAAGATCCTGTCAAACCCCTCCCTCACACACATACTGTACATACACCCGTTCCAAGCCTGGTAATGGCTGTGAGTGCGTTGGGTTTTAATCAGGATGGACACATACATACATACATACATACACACACACACACACTCAGCTTTCCTCTGCTTTGGATGTATCACTTTATTCAGCAGCAGTGTGTAATGCTGCTCACATATCTGCGCTGGGAGCTTCCTGCTCAGTAATTGCTGAATTAGTTCAATTTCAAAGTGCTTTTCTGATTCACTCACTGGGAGAGTTGTAANTGTGTGTGTGTGTGTGTGTGTGTGTGTGTGTGTGTGTGTGTGTGTGTGTGCATGTGCGTGTGTGTGTATTCCTAGATGGTTCTCACTTGGTCAGGCCTGGATCAGATCAAACAGGCAGAATTATTTTCTCATCTGTATTCAAATGGCGGCAGTGTAGCGCCTGTGGAGGTGAGTGCTTCTTCTTCTTCTTTAAGTCCATTCGGGGAAGCGAAGAGCTTTATCACAACTGACAGGAGAGACCAGGCTGGGGCATGTTCTGTGCTGCTCTTACACATACATAACAGCACAAATACAAGCTCCCTATCAGTTTGGTTCACTGTCGTTGATACATTTTTTTTTTCTTCCAAGATGTTTTTGAGGTCAGGGATTGACAATGTATATATACACAGGTATATTACTGCAAAAATATTAATCTCATAGATGAATATCTTCCAAATCTTTTCAAACTGTTTCCATTACAACACACTTTTCCATAATTGGCGTAATTTTATTGATTCTAATTCAAAAACTTGCCTTTTTATTTTTTATTGTAAGCAGTGATGGAGGGTATCTGAGGACATTTAAGCCCCGTTTCCACTATGCAGTACAGTACGGTACAGTACAGGTACGGTACGGGTCATATATAGACAGCTTGCATTTCCATTGTCCAGGGAGACCTTCAGAAGGAGATGTGCTGTTTCATTGAAGCGTCACTACGTCGTCTTACGTAAAGATGTGACGTCATTTAAGGCCTGACACAAGCAGGAAAACAAATAGACCGGCAAAACAGAGGACAACTCCCGCTGCACCGCCTCCTCGCTGACTATACAGAACAAAGCCTGTACCTCCTCAACACTCCAAACTCCTCTTGAAGACATCTCTCTCTTCAATCACAGTTGGTTTTTAAAAATGGTGCGATTTTGTTCTGTTGTGCTTCAGTTCTGTCATGCTGCGCGATGAAGCTTTTCCTCAACCAATTACCGGTTGGTAGTGCTTGGCTCCTCCCAAAGGGGTCCGGTATGGTACACTTGGTGTTGCCAAAAGGGTAATGGGTACCATTGGACTGGTATGCTTTCATGGTAATGGAAATGCTAAAATAGCATACTGTACTGCATAGTGGAAACAGGGCTTTACTCAATTACTGTATAAGGGTCAATGGTGTTTTTGTGTGTCCATGTGATTCAGTTTAATTTAAAGAGGTTAAAATGGGAAAATGAACGGATGAATAACTTACACATATTCTTTTTTGTGGAACAAGCATCAAATTTCTGCTTTTAATTCATTTAGAGAGAATATATTAGAGGATTATGGTAAAAATGTCTAAGTGGTGTAACCATAAAAACTTTGTATCAAATAATTTAACTTGCTAAAAACACTTAAACTAGTTTCCATAAAAACGTGTCAGCTAGTTTAACATGATCTTATATGATAACTTTTTATATTAACTACAGCTAATGGAATACAATCGTTCTAAATATTACATTTAGTCTGGGGAATTATGTCAATCAGGTCCACTTAAATACACTGTACGTGATAAAAAACTGAAAATGTATTATTCTTTTGTGGTTACACCGCTGAAGTTTTCAGGAGCATTCAGTCTTACTTTTGGTTAAAAAAAATGGTGCAAATGTCATTTCAAATGACACAAGAATATTTTTGAATTGCTCATGTTACCAGCCCTTACTTGTCACTGACCCATACAAGTACAATGTAAACAGTTTCATCTGAATTAAACTTCACATCTGAGAACTTGATAAATATTGTTCCTCATGTATAAACAATATAAAGAAACACTATCTTTGGAAAACATAAGATACAAATTATTACCCAATTCTGTGTTAGACACTTCAAGCTAAATTCATTCTTACTTATTACCATGGGCTTTACACTTATTACAGTCAATAGAATTCATCTAAATGAAAGTATATTTCATTTAAATGATTTTTAAGTTAACACCTGTTGTCCTCCCAGGTGAAAACAGGAGAGATATTTCATCATTTTTATTGAATTTAATATACAAGGAGCCAGAGGCACATTAAATACCAAAATGATGCTGCACATTTTTAGATAAGTATTATTTTCAATGTAATCTAAACAGTTAATTTCTCACCTGAAAAAACTCAGAAATTGAATTTGGTTGTACAGAGAAGTAATGGCATAAAAAGTGTAATAACTTCATGTCTGAGCTCCTCTGTCGTCGCTTCTGGCTGTCAAAGCAGTCGATAAAATGAGCAGAGCGAGAACACTTGTGAATTCTTTGCGCCGTGCAGAACTTGGCTAAAAACAGACTTTGACCTGGAACAGTTCTGACTGGTGACAAGTCCGTGAGAACACCAGCACATACAAGCATGCAGACTGAGAACATGTCCGGTGTCACAAGAGCACTTTGCAGAGACTGAACAGCAGTGACAAGTGATGTGACAGCTGCAGCTTGTATGAAAGCGCAGCCAAAAGAAGTGAGAGGTTAAAAGTCGGAGGGGGCTGCGCTGGAAAAGAACTAGCTTTTCTTTTCTTTTTGATATGTTGTCCCACCGCATTGGAAATCAAGACGTGTTTACAGTCGTTCCGAACGAATAGACTCAAAGACAGGATGTAAAACAGAGCATCGTAGAGTCTCCTGGAAGGCATTCATAGAGTTGTACTCTGTTATTCACACAAAAAAGTGACAGTAACAGCTGTGTAAAGAAAATAAAAAAAGAGCTTGAGAAATTCAAAGTGATACTTTCACACCTCTGTACAGCTCACAAAACTCTGTGCTAAGTGGGTGTGAACATTGGATTGATAGTTTTGGAAAGAGTTGGGAGAAATTCTGACATCAGAAAGGGGTTATAAGGCAGGGGCGTACCAACAGGACAGGCTCACAAAAAAAAAATGTTTGTGGCCCCGAGAGAAAACCTGAGAAAAGGGGCCCGCTACTTGCTGACAATATAAGGAGCCACAAGTACATAAATAGCAAAAGGATGCAGCACATTTTCAGATATTCAAGTATTACTTTCAATCTAAAACAGTTTATTTCTCAGCTAAAAACACTAAAAATAAGTTTGGACCCCCTACAGGATGATATATAAGGAGCCTGCAACTGGCCAATAATGACACGTTTTGTAATAAGCACTTCTATGAATGAATATTAGATTTAATTATTATTAGTTCTCTTTTTTATTTTAAATATTCACATATAGCTGTGATTTTTTTTCTTGTTTTTTTGTTTCATGTGGAAAATGGTGGGCCTCAGTGGGCTCCTTTGCCTGGGGCCTCCAAGTTTATAGGATCGCCACTGGTTGGAAGAATCATGTGACAATCAGTTCTGATGGTACCTTAAGGGGTCTGAATGAGGTTGAGGGTCTCAAGGACACCTCAGTGCTGGGTAATAGTGGGGCTGTTCCAAGACGCAGACTGCGGACTCTACTATTTGGCTCTTCGACCGCTTGAAGCGCTTTTACACTACAAGTCACATTCACCCATTCATACACCATTGGCACAGCCGTCGGGAGCAATTTGGGATTAAGTATCTTTGCCCGAGGATGCATCCATGTGGACCAGAAGCGCTGTGAACCCAACTGCCAATATTCTGATTAGAGGACGACCTGCTCTATCTCCTCAGCTGGAAATGATCCACAAAGCAGAGTGGTTGTATTCCACTCATGTTAACCCAAGATAAAATGGAACTCTTACCTTCTCTTATGGCTGTGAAAGGTGTTCCTTCCTCCTCCTGCAAGCGAATCACCTTCAGAGCGACCAGTTTCCCATTCACCCTGGAAACAAAAGCAGAGGTTGACAAAAGAAAAAAAAAGTATGGTAATCTGGCCTTTTTATTTTTTTTATGTGGACATGAGAAAAAAAGAAGAGGAATCTATTAAAATCAGTGAAGCCGGAGGAGAACAGCGAGGATTGTTAAGTCAATGAAATGTAATTTAGCGGCAGTGGAGTGAGACCCGGGAGTACAAGGCCGCTGGATTACAACCGAATGAAGCTCACCAATCAAAAGCCGTCGTAGTACGAAGAACATCATTACTGAGAAGATTAGAGTTTGTAGAGTTTCATACATTTACACTGCGTGGACTTTCATTTTAGAGAATTTAATTAGTGAAAAGAAGAAAAAAAAACTGCGGAAAAACGCACCAAAGCATAAAAGTAGAACATAACTATTGAATCAGTTAATAAAAACATCTATCTTGCAGCGATTACAATAAAAGAAATGACAGCGAATGTGTCGGATTTGCAGCCGCACAAATAAGTGAAAAATGTGTTTTGCATAATAACATAATCTGCAACTGTTATTGCCATTTTGTAAAATTAATGTATTTGTGCTACGGCACTGCTACCGTATAATTAAATGTAATATTGGCTGCGTGCGTGAGTGGCCCTTGTGAACTATAAAAGAGGAGTGAGTGGATTAGACAGTGATTTGACATGCACGTGCTACAGTACTTACTTGCTTTTGCCTTTGTAAACTGTGGCGTATGAACCCTCGCCCAGCTTCTCCAGCTTTTCATAGGAGTCGGCCTTTCCGAACTTGGGGCTTGTAGGCTGAGGGGAGCAAAAAATAAAGAAAAATAGGGAGAGTGAGATATGAAAGATAATATTAAAATGATGAATTCTGTAACCCACAAGAAAAAAAGAAAGTTAAAGTCTCCAAGGATTTTACAGGAGACATTGCACGTCTACGCCAGCGATATTAAAAAGTGGAGGCTCCCGGCTGCATCACCGGGGAAGGTGTAGTGTCAGTGAAGAGGAGGAAGAGGAGGATTTCACAGTCTCTTTGTAAAGACAACTTTTGCATTTAATTATCAGCTCCGGAACTTGAAGACACTTTTCAGTCTAGTTTATTGGGAGGCTGGCTCAGAGAGGATCAGGCGTCAGGGATTCACTGATGTGCTTCTTCTGTGTTCTACATACTAACTGTGCACAGATGTTTATCGTCATTAAGGCTGAGTATCATTTGACATGTTGTGACACAAGAGTGGATATGAGTTTCAGGGCAAGTGCAACACTTCCTTGGAAGTTTAATTTGAGGGTTACACGGGAAACAGGCCAGGGTTTTTTTTTTTAAAGATCATCATGAATTAAATTTAAGATCTACACAAAGTACAAACAAGTGAGGAAAATCTCAGTCCTAGAATTACTTGAAGAGTTACTAAATATCTGATCTTGCATATGACACCAGTGCTTTTACAACTGTGCCTAATCTGAGGGTCTTACAAATAATGCACTGCACCTCATGATGACTGGATTCTGATTGTTCAAGCCGACACAAGATGGATCTTTCAGAAAACTACAACACACAGAACTGTGAATGGCACCAACGCCTTTCTCCCCCCAAAAAACAGACATACACATTTAACACTACATCTAATTGAACACCAAGTATGCAAGAAATGGATGTATTTAAGACTTTTTAAGTCCTGAAATTGAGATTATTCAATTTTATATTTTTTAAGACTTTTTAACCTTCCTGCTGTCTTCCTGTCAACTTGCAACTTTTTTCCTCTCTAGTCAATTTTAACTTGCAAAAATTTTAGTATGGAAGCACATGTGATTTTCAGGTAATGAAAATGATATTAAAATATTCTAAAAACAGTTCAAATTAGAAGTTGTTTAACACAAGCAGTCATACAAAACTTTGACCAATAGTAAAGTGTAAGATTGGCAATTTAAATGTGGAACTATATGATCAAAAACTAAGCAAACAAGACTCTTAGATACCCAGCACCAACTTTTAGTACTTGACAGTTGTGAATAGTGGATGCTTCAGATAGAATTCCACTGATCGCACAAAGTATCAAGGCCTGATAAAGCCCTGTACTTGTTTTTTTTACACTGATAGAAGTATATATATAAATGTCCTGTATTAAAATAGATGCAGAATGTCTGATGGATATTAGTCAAGCTAAGACTTTGTAGTGCCAGCAAAATGTTTTTCTAAAGATCTCATTAAATGCATTTATTAGATCATCATCACTCATTACAAGAATAGCAGGAAAACAACAAGTGAGGTGTCAAAGATTAGGTTCACAACAAGACAGTCATTTACACTATATATGATTACAATAGAGCAAGACATTGTGTTTCAGTCAAAGAGTCCAAAGTGGGTCAGAAGAGTACTAATATCATGGCAAAATAACAGCTGTCTATCACCTTATAGGTTAGGCCCCTATCTTCTTAAAGTAGGACCTTTAGCATTTATCATAAAGGAAAGCGTTTCCAGGGATTTGACATGACTTGTAGACTTGCTTTGTCAATAGATTTCTCTGAATTGGCTTTAACGCCTGTAGCAATTTTCTTATTTTCCTTGTTCAGTTTGCATTCACTCAAAATATCCATTTTAGGACACAGTTCTTTAATGAGTTGTTTCATTGGCCAGAGTCTAACTGCAGACTTTGAGGGAGCTTAGGTCTGCAGCCTAATGGTAAGAGTGGAGACTCATGTCACTGCCTTTAGCTGCCACTTTTTACCTTAAGAACTTTAGTTAACAAGATTGAGTTAAGCTCTGTTTTTAAATACTAAAAATGATGATATGTGAGTAATGTCCTTTTTATATATGGAGACAAATGTATCTCAACCATGGCAGCATGATTGAGGTATGTAGCCATTAGATTCCCTCACTGTAGCAGTCATTATCAGACCTGTACTACCTAAGTGACTCCTGTTCATAGTTTTACACTTTTTATGTCACTTGTACATCTCTAAGCGCATCAGAGATGAATTTCCACTGCTTTTTGCAAGGGACAATAAAAGTTCTTTTCCTTTCATTAATCACCTATCTGTATTTTTATCTTCTCATCCTACTTCTGCAAAACCAACTCAAAACTTACAAAAAACTTTTCCATTCTGACTTTTTCTGAACACCTTTTATTCGCCAAACTTCCCACACATACAGACCTGCTAGGAATAGGTATTAAGTATGTAAATGGGACACAGCCGGTATTACACACATGCACGCACACACACTCGCTCAAACACCTCTAGAGAATGCAGACACCTTGATTCTAGTCTTTGCAGTCTACCTCCTCACTCCCTCTCCGTTATCATCCCTCTGCTGTTATCTGGCTCGTCCTCTGAGGCTCTAATAAGGCTCAGCATTTCTGAGAGGCTTCTCTAAACAAATTAAGACCCACCCCCCTCGGGATAAAGCAGGATGTGAAACTCTATCTGTGAAAGGAGTCTGTCGGACAGCTGAGATATTCTCCTTCTGGTGGCCTGAGGAGCTTCGCAGAGACTCATGTAGATGCCTCATCTCTCTCTCTCTCTAAAAAGTGACGCCAAGACTACAAAGAGACTCCCTCCTCATGCATTTTTCATCTACAAATACACTCTTTAATCTGTCTTCAGTGGTCTGCATCTTTCGCCCATCTTTATTTCAATGCATGAATGCACAAATACCCTGCCAATCTGCATTTCTCTGCAAAGGAATATACAGTAGAATATTTGCGGTTGTGTTATTGTCAATAGGAATGCAGTGTGTGATAATGTTTTATCATTAGAAATAAAGCCTAATGTAAGTTTTTATATCGTTGTCTGGTTCTGCATTCTTTCAACGTTGCTATTAAAAAAGAGTTTGTAGATGTCTGTTTACACTCACACACACAAAAGGAAATCACAAACACATGTGCAACACACAGACACACACACACACACACACACACACACACACACACACACACACACACACACACATATATGCAGTGCTCTGCAGCTGTAGCTTTTGGGCACTGAAGCTAACTGGCAGACAGGCTCGTAACATCATTATTAAAGTCTTTATTAGAGAGGACAGCTGTTCGGGATAGAAGTTCGTATTATGTTTTTTAACTGTGATGCATTTTTAGAAAGCTGGAACATAAAAAAAAAAAAAAAAAAAAAAGAAAAAAAAATGAAAACCTGACAGTTGAAGGAAAAGGTCTCAGTGGAGCCATAACGATGCTGGAGTGGAGTTTTCAGCAGTCTATGGTTGTTAATGTTAATTATCTTTAACTGTATCTGACAGAAGGGAAACAAATAACTCTAAGTGAAGATCCAGCAGTGACTTAGGTACAGAAATTTTTGAAATGTGCACTCCCTGATTTATGGAAAATGACCAAGAAGACGCTTCAAGAGTCTCATGCAAGTATAAAGAGTGTAAATCATAATATGATATCAACTCAATAAACAAAGATGCAGTGTTTGGTAATATCACAAAGGAGCCAGAGACGTGAGATATGAGACAATATCACATGCTGATTCAACCAGGCTTGGATAACATCATTATCAACACCATCACGTTTATATATGGACTCATCGTATAATACATGGGCATGACCTTGATCATTTTTTGGACCTCAGTATTGCAAAATAAGATCAGAGGCTATGTGGTGTAAAATAATGATGTGCACATTTTTGATCAGCTGCTAAATGATAATTGGATAAAAGACAATCATATTCAGTGATATAGAATGAAGTTGACTGTGCACTATAACTCACTGTATGATGAACTTTATGTATATGAAATGTAACCTACTACATTGTGTGAAACTAAACCAAAAATATATATACTGTTTTTATTATTAATTATAAAAATGCAGAAAATCGGATATGTTGGAGTTTATTAAACAAAGTCAGAGCAAAGAAAAGCCAGTCTGTGTGTGCAGCTGAAGGGACTGTGCTTTGGACTAAGCTCATGGTTAAGAGAGGAGCAGCCCAGAGGAGAGTACCCAGCACACCAGCTAAGCTCCAAACCCACTGAGGGTCGACGTGACCTGGCAAAGGTAGAATCAGTTTTTTAGCCGTGTCAGCAGAATAGACATGTAATAAAGCCATAAGTGAAGCGGGGTCTTGCAAGCTCAGCAAGTTTTGCCATATAAATACGACCCCCAAACAAAGAAACTTCAAATTAGCTCGTATGATATCTGTATGTATGGTCTGGTTCCAGGGCAAAAGAAATAAACCCTTATTGCTCTGCGACTCTGTTTGACTCCTAGTGGTTTTTGTAAAGTATAGTTTTGGACAACGTATGAACAGCTTTTGAACAATTTTTGTAACATAATAACTTCTGAACATCGAGTCACATTTGAAGCTATTTGTAAAGATTGGAAAGGTATATTTCCCTGAGACACCCATAAGGTATTTTTCATTCTTTAAATATGCCCATGTTCACGTTGCATTTGTTTTGTATATGTAATTGTACAAAAATGATGTGTTAGGAAAAAAAAAAAAAAAGTAAACACTGTGGAAATATAAGCAACTGTGATTAAGAGGATCGTATGTAATATAATGGACATGAGGCTCAGTGTCACATTGGCTGCAGAAGAATTAAAGGTAAATAACTCTGTTCCCAACTGTAATGGCAATCTGTGTTTTTAGTGTGTCGCGCCCATTCTCCAATCCCTTCCTCTTTATTATGCTATTACATTATCAGTGGTATAAAATGATATTGATATGGCAATAATGTACTTTAGAGCAGCAGCACATTTCAGGCTTTTATGTGTGGCCGGGTTTATATTGTGTCTGAAGTATTTGATGACAGACTGGTCTCTTATCAGGTCGCGGCCATGTTGCCGGCTGCTGAGATGTGAAATCACAGCGCTGATACTCATCACTCTTTTTTAGAGTTGTGGTTTAGTTTTTGTGTGGAACAAAGATGCTCAGGATATCATACTTTTTTTTTTTCGCTGTTGCCATGACCCATTTGCATATTGTTTGGGGCAGTGTGCGCAAAGAAAAATTCAAAATAAAAGCCAGCTTCAAGATGATGATCAGTACTTTTTTTGCATTTTGCATTGATGCTACGGCCTCGTTGATCATTGAATCAATGTATTTTCACACACTTGACAAATATGTAAAGTAACAAGACATCATTTATCAGATTTAGGAGTTTTTGAATCTCATAAATCATTGCTTTTACTGCAGACATTAAAATTATTCTAAGTTGCAATCTGCAGCAATTAAAATGTGTTTATATCTTCTAAATAACTTGCCCAAATTATAAAAATGATAATAAAAAACTTAATTTCTATATCACCTTTCCAAACTAAAGATACAAGGTGCTTCATGTGATACAATATTAACAGAACATACACAATAAAACACAGTGGCAAGCATAAACTGATGAAACATTAAGTAATATATAAAGCTACAATTATAAAATAGGACTGTGCAGGTGGGTCTTTTTAAACTGACTCAGCTGATCTGACACTGAGGGGGAGTTTGTTGCACAGCATTGGAGCTACAACAGTAAAAGCATAGTCTCCTTTTAGTTTTTAAGCCTGGACCTTGGAATGTTGAACAACATCTGATTTTTAGATTTGAGAAATCTTAGTGTAAATTCAGTCTCATTTCCACAGTCCTGTGTACATGTTTTCCATCCGTGTGCTTCTCTGTGTGTTGCCAAAAACAAAAAAAAAATAAATAAAAAAAATTAAATGGGACAATTTACAGATTTTCGTAATCACGGCTGAAACAATTCATTAGTGTCTGGCGGCGACGCTGGCAGGCAATCAGTCAAGCCTCATATCACACTTATTAAATCTTATTTGTGTCGCGCATTCATTAGGCGTTTTTATGTTCTGAGCCCAAATTTTTTAAAAAGCGCATATATATAAAACCTGAAAAGCTCATTTGCATAATTAAGAAAATCATGTTTGTTCGTAAACAGGCTTCAATTAGCTGTGTGTAGGGGGAAAAAAAGAGGCGAGTATATTCGTGTCAGATGATGAAAAGAAAAGCAGCTCTGAAGGAAACGCTAATTTCAGGGTCTGAATGTGTCTATATTTAGTGGTATATGCTACTATGTGATATGTGGGTGTGAGATAGGCATGGTTAAATCAGGGCAAGTGTATGACTAACCTAGTATGACCAAAACTAAAAGTGGAGTTACAAGGTTTTCAACCGACCAGTCAGAACAAAATAAAAGCTGTTAAGGGAACCTGAGCTTCAGTGACCATGGGCCCCTGGGAGTTCCAATGCAGGTTTAGTCAGGCTTTTTTAATGTCAGACTTGTTTAATGTGATTTTTTAATTGCACAAAAATATAGAATAATTATCAGCAAATAAAAATAAAAGCCCAACCTCTACCTCTATCCAATCTCAGAACAAGCTGTGTTACCATAGCGACGCTAGCATAACTGTCGAATGTTTCCACTCCTACTGTTTAACAATCCGACAAGCGGTGACTGCCCAAATACTGCATCATCAGCACCAATGCTCTTTGTGGAGTGTAAGGTGACAGGTTTGAAAGCACTGTATATGGGGACTATAGCTGGAGGTACTGCACCACACTGCTGGTCTGAATGATAAACTGTATAGAAGCATCAGTCCTCACTGTTACATCATAAAAACAACTACTATCTTTTTAAAACTATCGAGTATTCATTTCATTAAAATACATGTCAACAGATAAGGTGGAAAAAGTATGGATTACAGGTTTCAATACTACTTGGTATAGATTTATTTTGTCAAAATGGGTCAAATTTGACCCGGACACTGTGAGTGGAAAAGTGAGTGGAATGGAGCTCCATCTAGCAACAGCAAACATCTCTGTTGATCTCCAATGTGTTTACAATACAACACAATATCTAAAGTTACCAATAAATGTTCATACCAGACTGAGTGAGATTACAGCTATAAAACCTGTGAATGCTCTAATTTGAGCGAGGTGTATTTTACTGCTTATAAACTCTGACTTTTCCATTTGTAAGAGGAAGAATGTGGTGTTTTATCACAGTCCTGACCCAGAAACTGTGAATGAGGTCTGCTAAAAAGCAGTCAAGGATTAAAAAGCTTTGAGTGAACTGATAAACGTGGATGGTCCGTGTGGAATTCTACCATTTAATAGATGTTAAGCCACAATCAAAGTGTGGAGCCAGGGGCCCCTGGTGATGATGCAAGCAGCAATTAAAACAGAGTTGAGAGCCAAGACCTCTAATGATGCTTTTTAGGGAGGTGTTTAGACAAATCATTTCATCAGCAGGTGGTTATGACACACAGTTTAAAAATTTTTAGAGTTTTTTTTTTTTTAAAGGTCAATATTGTGTCAAAGATCTACTTACAGAGCTGGGGCTGGAGTGTCGGCGCAGTTTGGGCGACTCCTTGCCTGCGGACGAGCTCTTGGCGTTGATGCAGGCATTGTTCTCAGAGTGGACCCTCTTCACCTGGCTGGCGGGCTTCTCGAACGGGTCGAAGCCACTCTGCGTGCGCTGAACTCTCACCTTCTTGTCCTCAGGGATGGTGTCCAGGGGCTTGATGACAGAGTCCGTTCCCTGGCAGCTGCGTGTGGACATCTTTGTGACACATATCTGTCGAAAAATTGAAAAGAAAAAGGGAAAAAGGGGAGATAAAAGTGAGCAAAAACAGCAAAGAAAAAAATCCATCTGCCATTACCAGTGTTCAGCCAAAAAAAAAAAAAAAACTGACTGTGCCCCCGTCTTCCAGATTCCTGCCTGTTTTTCATCTCTCTGTCAGCCTGGGTCTCTTCCCTCCCCGCAGAGTCTTGCTGCTACCTCTCTGCTAAGATGAGAGCCTTTTTATCTCAATCTCTCTTTTCTCTGATCAAAACAGCTCCAGCCTCCGTCGGCTCTGCTACGCATACACNACACACACACACACACACACACACACACACACACACACACACACACACACGGCTGCTGCTCCCCAAACTGCACATTGACATTCACACAATTCCACCTTATCTCTGACACACATCTACTTATCCATACAATTGCAAAGACCTGCCACAGATTGTCTCCTACAAGCCCATTGGGCACACAACCAGCCCCTCCACACACACACACACACACACACACACACACACACACACACACACACACACACCCTCCATCTATTTTCCAACACAAAAGCACCTTACCAGCTGCTCTTCCACCACGGACTGTGTATATATTGGGCACAAAAGACGCAGGCGGCATGACATGTTTTGCCGCGGCTCTCTACAGATTAAATATTTAGGGCCGGGCTCCCCTGCAGGAAGAACTTCTAATTACTGTAATACACAAGGAGGAGTCGTGTTGCACCCCGCTAGCCTGTTCTTTAACGTGAGGCCAGGTTTCATTGGCCGTGCCGGAGCATCCATCATACACAGCCTCACTTATCTCTGATCATAATATGGCAACTTGTTAGAAAAACAATATGAAAACAAACACTCCAATCGCATGGTGATGGTAGACTACAGGTTAATTACAGTTATAATGATAATGAGTTAGTTGTACTGTGTCATGCATACTTGTATTATTTAAATGACTACAAACTAGTCAGAATTCAAAATACGTTTTTTTTTTTTTTTTTTTACTAATAATGAGCTTTATTTTGTGCCTATTGTAATTTTACTTTTATTTGAGAGCTACTATACAACAGATGTAAAACTTTCACAACACATTATGACAAATGTGTCTTGTTTCTACATTAAAAGAGTTCATTAAACCATTGTTGGACTCACAAAAAAGAAATAAAAAAAACTTGGTGCCTACATTACCCAAACTGCAACTCAGCCACAATATTGGAGATTATATTATATTAGAGATTCAGCTATGTTATGCTAGTACTGGCTAATGTAACCTGGAGTCGTTAGCCTCTAGAAATGAGCAGCTACAGAGGTGTGCTAACCTCATTTCTTTCAAACGACACCCACACATTACAGTTACAGTGACAACAAATATATTACTTTAATTATATGTCTTTTATGTTATGTTATATAACAAATGACTTTTGACTAATGATATATTATATTATATTGGGAATATGATATGTTATTTTCACAAAGCATATTCACAAGTCAATCCTGTTTCTGCTTTAAAATATTCCATAGCTCAGTGTTACACTGCAAAACTGTTGTTGGACTCACAAAACAATAAGTATGAAAGAATAAAAAAAAAAAACACAAAAAACTTGGTGCCTACATTACCAAAACTGCAACTCGACCAATAAGAGAAATTCAGCTTTGTCATGCTGCTAGCGGCTAACATAGCCTGGAGCTGTTAGCCTCTAGCAGAGCTGAGGAGCTACAGATATCTGCTAAAATCATTTATTTCTAACTTGACACCCACAGATGTCTTACTACTTTTCAAACCTGTGGATTTCATCCCTAAATGAAACAGAACTCACTCTGAAGCCACATAGAAGTAATATAACTCAGTATCTGTAAATACACACCTACTGTATATGCAAACTACATAGTTCTTGATAGGATCAGATTCAATAATGCAGTTGCTCGTTTATGAAGGTTCTCTCATGTTTAAAACCACTCAGTCAGAAAGAAGTCAACTTGCAGTTAGCTAGTTTGTCTGTCACCTCAAGCTAATTAGCCACTAGCTATCCATTTAAATTGATGCAATTCTTTCTGAATTAAAAGATTTGTTATTATTTTGGTCTGTTCTGAACAGCAATAAGACCAAACCTGCTGTTAACATCCAAATGTGCTGTCTGTTCTTCAGCATAACTGACTTTGACCAAACATATAGCACAGATAATAGCATGTGGGGAAGATTATGCTAACACCGCAAATGTTTTTATATTTATTTTTTATCATATGGCCGAAGATTATATGTCCATGACAAATTTTGAGCCATTTATGAGACATTTAATAATGTCATGACAAAGGAGTTACATGGTAACAGAGTTACAAATGTTTTCTATTAATGAAACAAGATTTAATTGCATAAAGTATTCCAAAGAAACTCTGAAATCAGTACATATTAATTCAAAATAGTGTTTATTATCATAATGAAAGGAAGGCAAAAACAGACTTCTGATGTGGAGGACGTAGAAAGAAAAAAACAACCTGTTATAGAAACTTCAACTGATTCGTGATCATACTGGTTGTGTTTTGTTGAGCTGTGTGAAGCTTGATTTTTCACTCTAGATGCTAGCATGTGCGTGATCCTGCCCATGTATATGCTTATTTTACCATCCTGCAAAGTCAACATTAAAGATTCCATGCAACACCTATTTCATTAATTTTGTGTTAATTCGTGATGTCCACTAATGAAGTTAGTTTCATTATTTGGGCTGGA
>JANJYP010115858.1:0-11506 GCA_024605115.1 Rastrelliger brachysoma | reverse complement strand
GTTGAGGCCAGGCCAAAACAGCAGCAGCTACACACACACACTTACTCACACACTCACAGACACATTCACACACACGTCACACACACACACACAGACAGACCACACAAGAAAAAAAAAAAACGTGCACAGTCTGCACAGGCATATTGATATGGTGTGTGTGTGTGTGTGTGTCCTAGGGTGAAGACTTGGGGCTGTCAACCCCCAGACCTAATTAAAGTCCTTCTGTTGCCTGACTAGAGAAGACCCTACTCTTTATTTTTCTCTATCTTTTTTTCCCTTTCAATTTTCTCTATTTCCCCAGACTCTAATGAACCCCTCCCTAACAGCCTAACCCCCAATGGGTGGTCTGACTCTGCATTGGCTTTCAGAGAGAGAATAATAAATCCAAGAGGAAAGATAAAGGAGCAGGGCCTGGTGATATCCAAGGAGAGAAGAGGGCAGTTGAATAAGTGACAAGAAAAGGAAGATGGAGCTGAAGTAGATAAAAACTCTGTGGGAGCAGATGACCTTGACCGTGACCTTATGCATTTGTGTCTGCACTGGTGACCCTGACTATGAAAAGAAGAAAAAACCCTTTTGATCCCACTTTAGCACCCACTACTTCATTAAATTGCATCTAGTTTATATTCCCCTCTCAGAAATAACAGAAGGACTAGCAATGAAACCTACGTATAACATTCGTGAAAAGGAAAAAAGGACAGAGAACAGGTCTCCAAAAAAGTTCATGTGTGCAACTACACTCAGTTCTTACCTCTTCTGACAGCTGTAAGTAGTGAGTCTCAGCGGTGGCAAAAACAAGAACAGGGCTGAAAGAGGGCACATCCTGCAGCAGGGTGAGGAAAGTGCTCTTCACAGTATCGCTCACTGTCTCCCACCACTCAGAGATATGTGGCATGAACACCACACTGGGCACGCTCCGGCGGGCCTCACGGAAAACCTAGAACCATACAGATACGTCAGACACACAATGTTGTTTAACTCTGATTGAATAAGAACCTCTAGGCCAATTTATGCTTTCCCCTTTCTGCATCCACTGACAGCTGTGGTCTAGAGGACATGGCCGTGGTTCCATTCATACTTTTTCCTTGGACACAGATGTGCTCTTTATGTGCCCACTTGCAAGCAGGGTTGCAGCATGATAACTTTCCACAGTATTATGAACTACAGCTACATGTATTGTTTTATATATGGCTCTGAATGCAGCTGATGAGTTTCCGTATGTTGCTGTACAACAAAAAGTCAAAAAAAAAAAAAAAAGCGCAACAACTTAATGAGAAAAGGTATACAGTACATATATATGGTAGACAAGACAGGCATTCCTGTTCGCTTTCCTAGCACAAGCACAACTGATGTGCTTGCTATGTGTACAATCCACACAGTCACAAATTTGGGGCTGCACACAGACATCCACAGAAGGATAGCATGAACTGGCCTTTACAGCACAAAATAATAAGCATAAATGCAAGGTGGAAGTGCAGGTACACCACTAACATTTGATTAGAGAGGGAAGCTATGCTAAAACCAGTAAGTTGTTTATTTCCTTATTTTAAACCACCAATGCAACAAATGGCCTTGAATGGATCTGCTAAAACCTATATCCTTATTTTCCAATGCATCAGTGTCACCTGAGCACAGGACTCTTCTGGCGTCTTCGCACTAACAGAGTAGAGAGTGGGCAAGTCCAGGCGGTGCACTGGCAGCTTGTCCAGGTGGTGCAGCAAGGCAGGGGCCAAGTGGGAGCTCTGTCCTGAGCCTGGGGCCCCAGCTAGCAGCAGACGAGGCCGGTATGCTGTGGGCTGTTGGAGGGCAGAGCTAGGGGCAGAAGGGAGGGGAGTAGTTCAGAGTTAGCACAGCATGAGTATCTATCACCTTGGATAACTGACCAGGAGACTATCACCTAAATGTAGGCAAAGTTTTCTGTAAAGTTGATTTCCCTTCATTATAGCTGTGGGCTCTGCTTGTGCTGTCTGAAAGCTCTGCATCTGTATGTAATAGCAGTAACTCTACGTAAGATTTTGCATTAAACAAACCAGTGGGGATGGCATCTCTGCCCCCATTTCGCTGTTCAATGATTTTTACTCTGTAAATGGGATTCTTAACTCCACTTTGAGGAAACCTATTACAGAACTCCTTGAGATTTCTGAATATTTTCACTGGGCCAGGTGTTCAATAACAAGATTTGATAATTAAGCCAGCTCATGCTGACTTTGAGAGCTCTTTGAGGAAGAGAGTGAATAAGCATTAAGTGCTGTTTCAATGTTTGTTGACCATCCAATAAAGATTTTCCACTTCTTTAATTCTAAACATTTGCCTTGAGACATTTTACTTATGTACAAAGCATACACTATTCTTGACAGGAAAATTCATATTTTAGTGTAACAACTACATTTGGAAGATGTGAAGACTACTAAGGTTATTACATAAATAGTTCCACAAAATGAAAAGCTGTACATTAGTGCTTAAGCCATCCTGTTCTTCCTCGTCACTTCATCTCTGAAAAGTAGCAGTGATTGCAATTCTGGCTTCAGGACTGTCTTTGTGTTCCTCTGATCTAGCACTTTCCTCCACAGGTGAATACCATTTCTTGCTCATTCTTCTTGAAATATAGTACAAGTAATTCTGTGTCAGCATGAACTAGATGTTTGAAAATGCAAATATCGTTTTACACATAATGTATGGCACATCACCTTTAATATCCCTTGTCCAAGACTTAAAATTTATATGTACTGTATTTCACACAGCTTGATATGCCCTTAAAAAAGTTTTTTTCCTCCAAATTTAATTTGTATTCGAACTATCTCCAACAACTGTCCAAGCCATCCATCAAGGCCAGCAGAGTGGACTGAGGCTGTCAACAAATGCACTAAATTCAATTACATAATCAAATTGTAAAATGAAACAGTATATTGTGAAAATTATATTCAATTGTGGGTTAAAAAAAAGCTGCAGTGCTGCAGCTGTCTGCCTAACAAGTTCTTGTGTAAGTCAGGACTGCTGCATTGAACAAACCACATGACAGACAGGAGTCACACAATGTAACTTTCATAGATTCATAGATTGAAAAAGAAATGTAGGTCAAGCTGAAATAAGCGAATAATTCAACAACTGTGTGTTAATGATGGCACAGACTTAACAACCCAGCTCTGCTGTAGATGGTGTGATTCACACAATCTAAAGTCTTGTTTGAAAATATGACTTTTGTAACCAGTATGAATATTACCTAACCTGTAAAAATGTTAGTGGGAGAGTTATGTGTTTCATTATATTAGTTTGCCCTCTTATGGACATATTTCGCAAAAATACATATTCAACTGGCTATGAAGAATAATAGAACATCATTCTTGTAAAAAATTTAAGAGCCCTGGAGTAGATACAGTAAAACTGGACAGAGGGAAGAGGATGATTGAATAAATGCAACACATACCTCTCAATATAGACAATGTATTTCATATAACTTGATATGACTTTATTTAAGTTTTTCCCCCTTCAATGTTCACTGGTATTGTTTGCTTACATTCACTGCAAATAACCAAAAAAAATGAGCAGTATTTGTTATATCACTTTAACGTCTTATACATACATAAGTTGACTCTGCTTATTTTTAAATAATTTGTATGTGCTAAGTGTACGAAGACTATGCACCGCAGTCAGGTTTCAACATAACTTAATTACATGGTGACAATTAAAAACATGATCAAACTATGATTTTGTGGACTTACGTGGAGTAATGGAGGAAGGGTCTGTGCATTGCAGAAGAGGAGAGCTGACTCTTTGGGGATGCAGCAGGCTGGACTTCATATATGGAAGCAGAGCCATCCTCATTGTCATCGTCGCTATACAAGTCCTCTTCAAGCAGATGATTGTCACCGCCTGGCACAGAGAGGGACAGAGTTCTAACAGCCACTCATTTCTCCATGCATTATTGAGAACAATGCACTCAAAAGTTTACTTGTACAAACCGTAATCCTCAAAGCAACCCTTTCACTGACAATAATGCGGCCAGCTCACCAAAAAATTAGAATAAAAACAGAGCTGAGAGCTGGCTTATTAGGCGAAAGGTAATGGGCATTTAAAACAAAATGACACCTTGGGAAATTCATGCCATTACTGGGTGCAAGAAGTACAGTGCTCAAGAAGTGTAGCACTGTAGATAATCTGCTGTAAACACTCTTCTGCTGACACAAGTGGGAGTTTGGTTATTGAGGGGTTGGAAGGATGACTGGTTATCTAATCCCTGTGTTATCACCTCTGCATATTCAGGGGGAATGTTTAAACACAAATGTTGTATGTGACGGTGATACAAACACTAACACACAAAATAATAAAATACTACATACAGTAGTGACAAAAAGTAGAGCACAGTTGGCAAGGGAGAAGAGAGCAAGAGTCAGGGTGGAAGAAGCAACAACCATCAGATGTAAAGTGAAAACAACACAGCTGAAACCAGGAGTCCCTTAGTCCCTACCGTGTGTGTTGTCCATGTCAGTAGATTGAGCATGGGGGAAGACTCGGAGCAGAGCTTTCAGCACCAAGGAGAAAGAGCTGGCCAGCAGGGGCCTGAGGGTGGGGGACAGGGCTCGGCCTGGAGGAGCCAGAGCCCTCTGGGAGGCTGGGACGATTGTCCTCATGGCCTTGCTGAAGTCGCCGGGCCCCAAGATGATGGATGTGACATCCAGCTTCAGTTTGATGCTGCTGCCGTATATCTGGGGGTAGCGGCGGCGCAATGCCACCAAGGCTGCCTCTGTGCAAAGTGCTTTGATGTCAGCACCGCAATAGCCTGAAAGCAATACACATACAAAAGGGTTAAGACTGACTTTAAACACACGGCATGAATGTAAGCAAATTCAGTCAAGAAGTTTGTTTTTTGTCTTTTTAAGGCTTTGTTGATACTACTTGCTATAGTACATCCTTTGCAGTTCTGCATTAAACATTAGACGGAGGTAATTTTGCCTGAAATTCACACAGCAACAAGGGCACAAAGTGCACACGTATCACTCTTACCGACACATTTTTCTGCAAGTTCATCTACAAATGGCTCAGCCAATTTGGGATTCCAGTCCCGTGTGTGAATCTCCAAGATGTGCTTTCTGGCCTGAACATGGGGAGAAATACACAAATAAAAACAGACAAAACACAAGTGAGATCAGGTCCTCTGTAGCCTAATAGAAACAACATGGCAAAAAAAAACAAGGTTTTTTTGCTTCAGGTAAAAATAAAAGTTAAAATAGGGTAGTGTAGCTGGATTTTCTTGCCATTTTTACAAGAGTGAAGTTTTTAAGTAAGTAAGGGCTTACTCCTGCTGATCTTAGCCAGCAATGGCCTGTAGGCTTTGATTACCAGCGATCCTACTGTGTGGACAAAGAATGAAAGACGACCAATTAGACAGGCTCAATGGGAAGGAGTGACCATTTATCTTACTTACTGTCATATTCACATGCACGCACATTGTTCTGTGTACAATTTTTTAAAAGCCATATCTCCTCAAGTGCGAGATAAAAGGAATCAAAACAGCATGAAAATAAATCTGCTAAAATTAATTGTCCAGAGACTTAATGAGGATCTGCTTTGCCACTTGCTTGATGGATCAAAACATCCAACAGCAAGAAAAAACAGAGGAGACTCTTGATAGCCAGAGGGATGAATGTCCTAATTTCATTAGAGAACTCTTATGGGGAAAACACTGATTACTTGCGCATCATACAGTGTATTCAGTTGGGCATGTGTGTGGGTACAGCATTGGACAGTATGTGCCATCTGGGAGATACAGATTACATCTATGGTGAACTGTCATTAAGAATGTTTGATTATTGCATAACATGCAATCTGTTAAGTATACACAAATATTCCTGAAGATCAAAATGAAGATCAGACAATGATTGTGTGCCCATATTGGTATCTCACTGCATCTCACCTTCTTGTCAGGCAGGTTGAACAGAAACTCCCGGTCAAAGCGTCCAGGTCTCCTGAGTGCCGGGTCGATAGAGTCAAGTCTGTTTGTAGCACCAATGACCACTATCTCCCCACGACTGTCCAAGCCGTCCATCAAAGCCAGCAGAGTGGACACAATAGAACTGGACCGAAGAAGAAAGGTGGTGGAACACAATGTAATACATGCCTCTCAGTATATAGAGAAAAATAATACAATACTGAAGCCAGAATTTTATCAACACATCATAAACAAAAGCTGCACAAGTATTATGACTTAAATTGATTTCAGACATCAGAATAGAATTTGACTTGACTATGTATACAGTGTAAGCAAGACATACAACAATCATATACATGTAGGTGTAGCCAAATTACAAGATTATGTGAATATTGACAGGATGAGATAGTATTGACATGATACATGACATCTCCTCCCACTTGTTCTATCCAACAGGCATAATTAACAAAACGCTGAGGCAAAAGTATCAGCACTTCCAGTTCCCTGTTGACTACAAATACTCAGCATGAAAAGAAGTACAGAGCACCTACACACTCAAGAATACACATGTTTTGAATTGACTGTGCGCCAGATTTGTAATGTTGCATATCACAGTTACAGATATTCAATTTCCCTCAAGAACCAAAGAAAAATGTGAGCTGTGTTTACATTATCAGAAACTTCCTCAGCTGCAGCTCTCAAAAATGGTCTACATCAGAAATAAAATTGTTATAAATTCTGGTTTCTATTGCTATGGTTGATCATTGTCATATGAACACAAAGCAGCCCATCAACAGGATAAGCATCAAGTTACACTTATGTCGTACCAGAGTCTTTTAACATTTGCCATTTTTTGTTTATATCATTAAATAATGACACTGGGCCACGTTGGAGGTGCCAATATGTTGAAATTATAAACAAGAACACAGAACAGTTGTTGGTTCCTCAGTGTGACGGTTTCACCACATTAATCTTACCTGTGTATCTGGTCTTGCCTGCTGGAGCGAACTGGAGCCAAACCATCAATCTCATCAAAGAAGATAATGGATGGCCTCATTAGGTAAGCCTAATCAAAAGCGTACAGAAGATCCAGTTGAAACCAATAACACCATTAGGTTCATTTAAACACACACGCTGACTAAACATAGAGCTAGGTCAAGTAAGATTATTTTGAAAAGTTACAAAAGTAAAGTAGCAGTGGACAAAACAGTAGATCAAACTATTTTCATTGTGAAGCTTACCGACCCACTTGCTAACTCTGGCTACAAGGATGTTGTTGACAAACTGCCTTCAGATCTCAGCAGGTGACTCACCTGGTCAAAGAGCAGGCGAAGCTGGCGTTCTGATTCACCAACCCACTTGCTGAGGCAGTCAGCTCCTTTCCTCATGAAGAAGGAAACCTTCTTGTCTCCCTGGCTACACTCATTAGCAAGTGCCCGTGCTACCAGAGTCTTTCCTGTCCCTGGGGGGCCATAAAACAAACACCCTCTGAAAAGGAAGGGAATAGAGAGTGTGTTAATTTGATCAAATTTTTTTTTTTTTTTTAATACTCAGCCAAGTCTGTCAAATGATTCCACATAAAAAGGAAAATTTCACCCCATGGTGCATTAATCTTTAATGTTCAGTGTATTTCACCTTGTAATTAAGCTAATTTGTTTTGAATTGCCCCTCATCATACATACTAAATTAGTGAGTAAACTTGCTGTTTCACTGAGAAATACGAGATATCTATAATACTTTATATCTATGCACAATGTCATCTTTAAAGACTAGGGTATCAATTAAGTCATCAAATAACCTGATGTTTAAACAAAAATAACAATTCAGATCAAAACAAAGCCAGAGGCAGCAAAGACCAGGGTCTAAGGAGTCTATGAGCATTTAATATGACCTTAATATGCACGTGAAAAAACACCACATGCAAGATTTGCTACATTGTTAGCAAATAGGACTTGGCCACCCTGGAATTCAATGGCGACACAAGCTGAAAAGGGGACCATTGTTGTCTGTTTAAACTTACAACAGCAAACTTGCGAGAGCTTCACTGCTTGAATCAATATTAAAAATGACAACCTTGAAATAAAGAGTCACATATTGCTTATTCTCACCGGGGAGGCTGAATCTTGAACTTCTCAAAGACCTCAGGGTAGAGCAGCGGGAACACTACCATCTCCTTTAGGGACTGAATGTGATTACTTAAGCCACCCACACTGTCAAATTTCACCTGGGGAGAACACACACATTTGCTTAAATTCATCTACAAACACCAGAGATCTTGGAGAGAGCTTAAATCAGGACATCTCTATATATGGCTATAAAAATTATTAATACATTAAGTATCATTAGAAAACTCCACTTAAAGACTAAATTACTTGGCTCTGAAAAGCTAGAGCACTACCAAGTTTTAAGGCCAAAGTTGTGCTACTCCACAGCTTATAGGCATTTATTACTGTTTACACTCACTGAGCTGTCAAGATTCATGGGATCCACGTCTGCCAAACTGGCACCCACTTTCACTCGATCTCGAAGCACCCCACTAGCCAGATCTTCAGCTGTCAAGTTCATGGGCAAACATCTGTGACATAAATAGGATTGATATAAAGTAAGTGATTACATCCGACAAGAACAAATTGTTGGTCACAAAAATACAAGGATAATATGGCTATGTCTCCAGTCCTAGGACCTAGATCTCATCGACTTTCAAACTACTTTGAAACAAAAGTGTTTTGATCAAAAAAAAAAAAAAATTAAAGCAGAAGAAGGAAAAAAAAGAGAGGCATCCACTCACCTGTTCCTTGCCCGGGTCATGCTCTTGCTTTTTCTTCGCTCAAACCGCTCCTCATCAGAAGATGAGGTTGTGTCACTGCTGTGAATGGCATGTTTCTTCACTCTGGAGAAGTGTCACATCATAATATCATCATATACATCCTATTACTTAAAGGACCACAGTGTAGGATTAAGTGGCATCTAGCAGTGAGGTTGCAGAGTGCAACCACCTGAATACACTTTCCCTCACCCCCCAATTCCAAGAATGCAGGAATGGTCTCAAAACTCATGAAAAACACAAGAGGCCTTCTCTAGAGCCAGAGTTTGGTTTCTCCATTCTGGGCTACTGTAGATACTAAGGGCTCACTCCAAGTTAACAGGATCGCAATGATTTTAATTTCCAGGTGATTATACACTAATGAAAACATAGTTAGGATTTTTATATTCAATTTCTGCCAAGCCTGTTCCGCTAGATGCTGATACATTTTATAGACTGGATCTTTAATGATCAGCAGGGACCAATATGAAGGTAATATAGCTCAGACTTTATAAGCCATTGCACAAATAAGAACCACATGTATAAAATTCAGCATCAGATTTGATTTCTACAAACCTTATATGGCTTCTTCTTGCTGGAGATCTGTGGGTGTCAAAAAGTGATTGGTTGCTTGGTTTTCTGTTCACAGGTTCTAAAAAAATAAATACAAAACAGGTGGTTGTCAAACACAAAGACTCTGAAAATGATTATTATTTTATTTTCAAAAAAAGGAAAGCTTTTTACGCAGCTAAACAAATATATAGACACTTTCAATAAGAAAAAACAGTCATTACCAATAGGTGGTGCCTCATATCGCTGCACTGTTTTACGCTGCCTCAAGTTGTACGGTCTGTCATTTTCCTCTCCTGCCTCCTCCGCTTCATCCCCTTCATCATCTTCATCGTCATCTTCCGCATCCTCCTCTTCTTCCTCCTCATGAGATTCTGCAAGTAACAAGTGTGGCTTTACTACAAAGTATAACATTTTAAAAGATTGAGTACCTAAGTATCAAGGCACACTATATAGGATTTTTTTTTTTAAAAAGTATAGACTCAAAAAATTAATTCCTCTCGCTCATCACCACTAAAAGTGTGTGGTGCTCTATGTATCTTTACATATCCTGCCTTCTGTCTGTATTTTTTATTTTGGGATATTTCAGGCATCAACCTTTGACTAAGCATATGTAGGCCCCAGCTAATAACAATATATAATTCTTGAACATGCTTCAGCAGCACTGTAAATTGGGATGTTTGTTTCTGTGCCCTGCTCTATGTGTGTTTATGCACACACACAAGAGCAGAGGCTACATTCACACCAAATCTGGCAATTTAGCAACTTCCCATTTGTGAGTGCACATACTTATTTGTGCTTTAGCACTGAAACACCATGAAACAATTACAAATATATATATATATATATATATATATATATATATATATATATACACACACACACACACATATATATATACACACATACATACATTTTTTCTTTCTGATTCAACACTTTGTTCTTGCTACCACCGCTCCCTCTCATCATTCACTCTCTAGCTTGCTCAATTACAGCTGCGCTCTCTCTCTCTCTCTCTCTCTCTCTCTCTCACCTTGCTCTGGTGTTGTTGAGCCAGAGAGAAGAGGCCAACTTATTGTGTTAAAAAGCTGCAACCAATAAATCTTACATAGTATGCATTTAAGTACACCCAATAAAATCAAATTTTTTAATTTGATAAATTCAGTTACATGATGAGATAGTTCATTAAGTTTTCATGGTCTATACTTCTTGCCACTGATTCACTGAGAGCACATAAGTAGAAAACTGGCCTTCTGTACCCTCCTCCTCTTCTTCCTCCTGCTCCGTTTTACTCATGACTTTGTGATGTGTAGGCATGCTGAAAGTGCTCCTGCGCATGGATTTTCTACGCTTCACCCGGGAATACATGTCCATGTTTTCCTGAAAAAGTAGAGCCTTTATGTTATCACTTGTGTTCAAATTAGATTATCAGGCAGTGGGGCTTTTCAAGCTCTAAGTTGTGTTACAGTAATACCACACTCACCTCCTCAGTGTCTCCAGTCCACATGCGAAGTCGCTCCACCTCACGGTTCTGCCTGATGCTGCTGATGTTGTCCATCTCCTGAAGGACAGCCTCAGCAGTGCTGCAAACAGAGCCACAGAGAACAAGAAACTAAGGCACCTTTAAGAAACCTAACAGGGAACATTCTTGGCTGGAGGGTGGGGAGGTTATATGACCTATAGTGTCTACAGTGCAGTTTTGAAAAGTGACTTTTTGCTGTGTGGTCTTTTTTCTTCAGCACATAGGATATGAAAAGGAAAAATAACCATGAAGATAAAGTGCTGACTTTCATCTCAAACTTAAGGGTGCTCATCCATACTTTCTTGAATAGAAAGGCAGGATTCATAACTTAAATGATAACACGGTTCAAAAGTTTTGTATAAATGGAGGATGTGAACACTTTTAGAAACATCCTTAAGCTGAAGGTCAGCCTTATAACTTGAGTCACACTTTAGTTGAATCCAATGTTGTGGAAAATTGAAAGGTTTCTGAGGGTAAAACATAACCATCATAACAACCAAAAACAACTAAATAAATGTACTCAGTATGATTCTTTCCATGTCCACTATCATGTGGTCAGAGATTAAGCTACATGCTCCCATATTACCTCTGTTTGAGGGAAACATGAAAAGGTGTCAGTAGTGTGTCTGCTAGCTTACCTGTTGACCAGCTGGTCAAACAGCAGGCTTTGATTGAGGTGTTCAAA
>JANJYP010115855.1:0-13703 GCA_024605115.1 Rastrelliger brachysoma | reverse complement strand
TTGTTGCATTATATATGGGATTACATGGATCCAGGAAAAAAGAGAGAAGAAGACAGCAAGACAAAAGTACATGTTTAAATACTGTTATTTATTTATTGATTGATTTAAATTTGACTAATACATGTCATCCTCTTACATTCCTTACATAACTATTACAATTACACGAACTATTGCAATTACAATAAACATTATATTTTTCACTAATTTTCTCCTCAAAAAAACAGACATGTAAACGTTGAAATAAATTATGGACACAGTGTATGTTTCTTCTGAGTCCTTCCTGAGAATAACTTCATTCTTCAGTTACTTATTTGCTGGTATTTGTCATGCCCCCCACCCCACCCCCTGGGATTCAGGATTCAGGGATACTTGTGATTCCAGTGTGTCTTTTTTTCTTTCTTTCTCCGTCTGACAAACTGTCATCCTGTCTGACATTTGACGTCTGTGAAAATGAGGCATCAAGAATCTTCATGAATGTGCTAAAAGCAACTGAACTCCTCCATGGAAAATTTTCTCTCTTTTGATGGTTTGTAGATTAGACCGAGAGTATATTATTAATGAGTGAGATTACACCCAGCCGTCGCTAACCGGATTATGGCTTAATACAGCTCAATTTTTCTGTGCTATCTAGCTCTACTCCTCCTTTTCTCTTCTCTCTGTCTCTTAATTTCTTTCCTCTCATCTCTTTCTATTTAGCCTACTTCTGTTCACCCCAAGAGTGTGCATCATTGTTATGTGCATCCGCAAGTGTTTGTTTTTCATGCAGATATTAGGTTTTAGAAAGAGCATAGATGGGCGAACCTGATAAGCTCATAATACTCAAAACATTTGCAGAAATGTATTACGTAATAAACTTTTTTTAAGTAGTTTTTTTTCTGAATTACGATCTAATCAAACATAGACAGTTCAATTTTACTTTTTTAAGTACGCTGCTTAAAAATATGCACAATTTACTTTCTCCATATGAAGTGTATTTTGGTCAAGCACAACATGGAACTGGCTATGTAGGTTGACATTTGTGATGCATTTCAATTCAGCACAAAGCACACATATATTATGCAACACGTTTTGTTAAAATACATTGTTTAGCAACATATACAGTTGTGTTAATAAGTTTACATACTCATAAATTGACACAAACTGGTTTGAATGGCTACTAACCATCCTCACCTGTGATCTGTTTGCTTGTAATCAGTGTGTGTGTGTGTGTGTATGTGTGTGTGTGTGTGTGTGTGTGTGTGTGTGTGTGTGTGTGTGTGTGTGTGTGTGTGTGTGTGTGTGTGTGTTTGTGTGTCAGTGAGTTTCTGGGCTCCTGACAGACCCTTGTATCTTTCATCCAGTGCTGCAATTCTAAGTTGTGGGGAAAGCAAAATAATTGTCAAAGGATTTGCGGGAAAAGGTAGTTGAAATGTATAAAGCAGGAAAGGAATATAAAAAGAAATCCAAGGAATTGAGAATGCCAATCAGCAGTGTTCAAACTCTAATTAAGAAGAAAAAATTAGGGATTCTGTTGAAACCAAACCACTGTCAGGTAGACCAACATAAATGTCAGCCACAACTGCCAGGAAAATGATGATGTATAATAAAAATATGTTATTGGACCAGCAGGAGGTTGAGGATGAGTTCCAGCATCACAGGTTTAAGGAATTTTGACAACTTAATTACATCTAGCTTGGATATTACTTTGAGTTTTATTGATTAACCTCATTAAAAGAAAGAGAGGAAACTAAAGTAGGCAATAAGAAAAGATAGAAAGACACAGTTGTTTCTAGCAGCTTTTATAGTTTGTAGACAGGAAGAGCTGCTAGCTTACACCAATTGGAAGAGATTAAATGAAAAGAAAAGGCGAGGAAAAATGGTGAAACAAAGACAGAACGACAGTGACAGTGAAAAGACTTAGAGGTAAAAAAGCAGTGACAGAATGGGGATGGAAGAAGCATTTAAGGGACAGCTTCGGTCATTTTCATCATGCAGAAGACGCAACAAAGTATGGTCCAGCCATATAGCGCTCCCCAAGCAGTTACTTAGCACTCACTGCTAACCCATGGGGGCAGATTTTTAAACTGTGTCTTAACAGACTCCAAATTAATCTATTTTCTTATTATTTATTTATTGTTTGATCTTAATTTGTGTTAAAAAATAAGGACATTTGAGGTGATTGAAATTTTTTTAACAAAACTTTTCTTGTGGAAAACTTGATGTGGCCCAGCCTCGCCCAGACTGCCTCCAGTGAGTTTGAGACCCCTGCTCTAAATTAATGAACACATGGTTAACAGTGTTTGT
This sequence comes from Rastrelliger brachysoma, assembly GCA_024605115.1. Lineage (NCBI taxonomy): Eukaryota > Metazoa > Chordata > Actinopteri > Scombriformes > Scombridae > Rastrelliger > Rastrelliger brachysoma. Next base: position 11,420 of record JANJYP010115855.1, on the reverse strand, counting down.
TTATGCACGCAGTCACTCACCAGCTCCTTCCGGAAGTGTAAAGCTAGAACTCATCCCTCAGCAGCAGAGACAAAAACTTGAATCTTATAGACAGAAATTGTATTCCAGCATTTTTTGTTCATAAATTATTATGTAACAACACTGTAATGTTAGGTCCTGAGCCTATTTGCTCTGTGCAGAAGGCTAGAGTTTCTGGGGATATCCATGGTGGGGGTCTCGGAGAGAGCAGTCAGGATGCTGTACCGTCATACACTGGCTCCCACTGTACATGCAGTACATGTTACACCATAGACTGAAAGTGTCACACAGGCAGTCACATTGCTGTACTCTTGCTCGATCCAGTTTCTGGGAGATTGAATCTCATTTGCAGGTGTCAGGGAGCCGCTATCTGCATTGTAAGAAAGTCCCAAAACTTAGGGGAGAGTGGGAGAGAGTGAGTGATAAATGCTAGCTTTATACTTCGGTAATAGCAAGTCTCGGGTAGCTTGAGCAATAGAGCTGCATGTTGAAAATGACCAAAGTTGTCCTTTAAGTCTGTATCTGCAGCATTCTGCTTTTTCCACTAATTGGGGATGCCCTTTCTTCTGTTCACCTTTCTCTTCTCTTTCCTCTTGTTGCTTTCTTTACCCTTGTGTTAAATTCACTCCTCTGCTTTGCCTCTCTTCCTTTTCCATCTCTCTCGTCAAGGGTGGGGCACAGGATGGGGGATTACAGTATTGGCTTAGGGAAACAATAGGCCTAACGCAGGGCTTAAGTGGCCAGAACCAAACTAAATCATACATTTCGCAGACAGGGTGCATCAGTAATCCTCCCTTTTTATTCTTGTTCTGTCAACTCCCCCACCCCCTCTTTTTTTCTCATTTTTCATTTGTTGAGAGCCTTCCCGCTTTTAAGACTTTAATCAGGATTTTGTTTTTAAAGTTAGATCCACTGGTAATACTCCTCTCATATTAAGAATGTTTAATTGGCATGTAGTTAACATACTAGTGAGTAGTATGCTTGGTTGATGAGATAATAAAAGATGGTTAGACAAGTTCAGTGCAAAATCCTGATGGCCATCGTGGAATTAGTAAATGCACATTCAGGGGGTATTCTCATTTAGGCTTGAATCTTTACAGTGATTTAAGGGTAGATTAAGTTAACCCAACCAAAAAACTGAATGATTAAAGGAGTAAAGCAGATGAAGACAGTGTTTGGAGTAATATTTGGATTAGTTAAAAATGGCTCTGGACATGTGGATATAAATGAAAGAGAATATTAGTCAACAGTGGCTGAATTGGTTTCCCTCCCAGAATCATTCTGGGTAACCATGGCTACAACATGATGCCTGTAACTGTCCGGAAACTGATCTGGTATCATTCAGTCATCATTAATGTGTAGAGCCAAAATGGCCCCCTCAAACTAAGACAGATGGTTACCAAATTGGATCGTACAGAAATCACCACATGCACTAGAGAGAGAGAATAAGAAGAAGAGAGAGGCAGAGATATGGGGTAAGGCAAATTTGGAAAAGGAAAAGATTGATATGTTTGAGTGTTCTGAGTTTCATCATTTCTAGTTTTTGATGGGAATCAATATTCAGACAAGTAATAAGAAAAAAAGACAAGCTTGAACAAGATAAATGGTGGACATTTATCTATTTATCTACAGGCTAGAAACTGTGAAGATGTTAAGTGCAGGGGTAAAAAACATAAGTGGTAAAGAAAGAGAAGAAATCTGGTGGTGGTGGTGGTGGGGGGGGTCATTTTGGAAAAGAAAAAGAACAAAGACAGTGAGTCGGCAAACACACAGACGAGAGAAGAAAGCCAAGCCTCGAAATCCCTCCAGGCCTCTGTGTGAAGGCTAAATGTGTGCCTCAGAAATGGATGTGTGAAATGGATCAGCCTCTTTCTCTGTGCTCACCAAACACTGTTCCCTTCCTCCTCTTCTCATCTTCTTGTCTCCATAAATATTTTTCTGTTTCCTCCCAAGTAGGAGAATGCCATGTAGAGAGGACGCTATAGTGGCTGCTCTGCATGTGCTATGATAACAAGGTGTCAGGATTCCGTTGGGGTAGAAATTGCACTACTGGAGATGTTGCTGCTCATCGGATAACATCATCAGATAAGGAAACTACAACTGGGAGGGGATGAAAAGAAGGGAAGGAAGGAGGCCACACAGACACAACTTCTCACATGCATTTGAGAGGTAAAGGAATACAACCATACAAGAACAAGATATTCTACATCCTGGTAACTGGCGAAATTGTCTATATCTTAGTGCATCTTTTTCTTTTTTTTTTTTTTTTTTGTATAATTAAGGTAATAGGTGTTTCATTTTCTTTCTGCCACAGAACAGAGATAGACTTTGCCTCAGGCTCTGACAGATTTGCCTGAGAGGAAATTCTGTATAAAAATTACAAAGAATACATGAATATGCAGAATTGAGAATGAAAGTAGTACAGGGCTTGGGGTGGGTGGAGTTTATAAGTACATAGTGTCTGAAAATCTTGACAGAAAATGACAAATTTTCAAGAAAAGGCTTTAATGTGTTGTATATACCTATTTTGAGTAAACACATGATTATCAAATACACTGGATACAGTAATTCAAAGACATTTTTTTTCTTTTTATCAGAAATACAACTAAAACTAGCTAGCAGTCTTATAAGTATTTAATTAGTCAGCTAAATCAAAGTAATCTCTCCCATCTCTGACATAACAGAATACACTGATACAACAACTTTGTTTCAGATATCTGTTTCATTACCAAGAAATAGGTATATAAATAGCTATATACATAACATATACACCAGTTGGAGGGTAAATAAGTGATTGGCAACATAAATAATTAATGAGAATTATCAAAGCAAGAGGGAATAGCTATTTCAATCCAATAAGGATCTGCTTTGCATTTTGAGTTATAAAGGAAAAACCTAATTTTTGGGCAGAGAGCTTGGATTTTGCAGGCAAAGAGTGCGATTTGAAGAGTATATGTACCAAATTTCAGGCTTGTATCACCATGTGAACGAATTGTCGCATATCTGCTCCACTATACTGTTTCCTTGGTGATGAGGGGATAATGATAAGGAGCTTCCCAGAAAGTGCCATGCAAGGCAAGGCAGATCTGGTTGTCCTCAGGTTGTCAGAGTAACAGCCAGATGAGAATCATTACGGCAGGTCCAGTGAAACAGCTTTGGTTCACTTCAGCACAGGATGAATATAGTCTCAGACTAGCTGAGGTCACATAGTGGATACACAGAGCAAGGAGGTGTTTCAGTCTCTCTAGAGTTGGATGTATGCCCCTCTAAACTAAATCAGAAGAGCCCTTGGGAAGATCTTTTAAAGTTTAACTGCATGCTAACAATAGGAGATTACAAAAATAATATATTTCAATGGCAAATGATGTGGCTTGGCTTGTGGCTGAGGCATCTTTATAATATTTTACTTGTTAGTTTAGCGTATGGGAGAGAAAAACAATATAAGCAGCATTCAGAAGAAAACAGTTATAAAAGTTTTACAATGAAAAGAGGCATGTTTTGGAAGAAACAACATCCTGTGTGCCATTTTGGGGAACCATTCTGATTACTAATTAATTCACCTTGTGGAGAAAATTATTATATCCCCATAAGATATTTGAAGAATATACATGCTTTCAAATTGAATACACACTCTTCTTCTATAATCAGTGTTGACACATCATGAGAAACACTTCAGAATTGCAATACTGATTAACCAAATTAAAGCAAAATAATATCAATCTTAATTTCCTAATTTGTAATTACATCCATTAAAGCAACACCACAGTTTTTTATCTTTCATAATATATTTCAAACACACATACACACATATATACACAATGGGAAGTATTTCCCTTGTCTGTGCCATGCTTTTTTGGCTCATCTTCTCATCCAACCTGAGCTATCTCCATGAACTCAATTCACATTTGAGTTCTTCCAGAATGTGTTGATGAACTTGGATGGTAACAAATTGTCCCCAGAGGTGCAAGCACTTAAAATAAAAAATGCTTCAGTGAGATTACAAATTAAGGTGCTGGGCAATTAAGTCAGCCAGCTTTTGACTTATTGGACAGTGGTATTGTGATATTCTACTGCCACAATGATTTTGTTTGAAATTGTGAATTGTTTATATAATGTGCTGTTGGAAGAATCTGCTTCAGAACCCTTTGGCCATTGCTTTCATTGACATTATTATCTTGTGACAGCTGAAGAGGAATACACCAAAACCCTTCATATGCACCGCTTTCATTAACTGACTGATCTGTATCATTGTTCATCAATGATGGAGAGCATCAAAATACTTGCATTTCTCTGAAAATGTGGTTGAGTGATTACTTACAATAATACTGTGACAATTGATGGTGACCTCTCTCCTAGTGAGGCTGAAGGGAATACCCGTGGGATTAGGACTAATTTTTTTCATTTAGTTAGTTTACCTCGAATAATTTCTAATTTTGTTTGCATTTTCCGATTTGGTTTTACTCAACTAATTTTCAAATTAGTTGATTGTAACTGAATTAAACTGCGAACTGGTGGGAGTTTGTATATTCATGTTGGGATGTATTTTTTGGTTAAATATATGCAGTATATTGTTAGTGGCCATTTTATTAGGTACATGTGTACATCTATTGCAACCATTCCAAATGCCTCGTATCAGTTTTTATGACATTGTCATAGAATTTTTAAATGTTATGTAGTGATTATTTCTAAATTTATCTTTCCATTTATACTCATGAAAGAGGCAAATTATTAGGAATACTTATCATTAAATTGTAGAACAGCTCAATTGTGACCTCATTTATGCCATGTTTCAATTTACAAGTCTGACAAAACACCCATTTTTCCTAAATGTTCTAAGATGCTGAATTTAAGGTCAGTTTATGCTATAGTTTGCTATACTGTGCCAGTTTACCCAGACTCTGAATGGCATTCATGATTTCTGTTACCAATCTTTCATTTGTCTTTGTGTTGAGGTAGGCACATGCTGATTGAATTGAACCATTTATGTGTGCTGGGCTGGGTCTGACATTTTTAAACAATGTTTACAACAATGTTTGCCACCACCACAGGTGTACAGTGGCATCCATGTGATGCAGACATATTTGAAAGTTGATGTACTTTGAAGTTAGTGCCAATAAAATTGTCAGATGTATGCTGTGGTGCTTTGTTATTTTAACAGGATATAGAATATCATAGTTGAAATGTATTACCATTACTTTAATACATAGGGTTTATGTGAAACTTCACTTTACCTTTAAATGGAGAACCCTCATCTCATTTTCCTGAGTCACCCAGTGTTGGGGGAAGCAAAAAAAGTGACAAAAATGACTAAAAATTGGTTTTATTTTATTTATTCTTAGTAGTTCACCATCATGATCATGCATGCAAACTAAACCTGCAATCTATTGCACTGTGCATGCAATTTAGTACCCTTAATTAGGTATCTTAATAAATAAAAGCGTGCTAACAAGAAGTTGAGATATACAGGTCTTTGCATTACTGTTTCGAATCCACTTTGGTTATTATTACCTGATAAAAAATATTGCTGTATCATTCACTTACACTCTGACACTTTGCTTGCAATACTGTAACATAGTACTGGGTCAAGAATAAAACACTGTGTCTGCACTGAAAACATAACTATTGGAAAAACATACATGGCCATACCATACATGCAAGCAGACACAGGGGCACCCACCAAGGACTGGAATCAACAACTTTAGGACTGTAACAATAACCATGTCCCTCAGAAGACAGCATCATATGTTAAGAAGAAAGCAGCCAACTACAATAGCTACACACAATACAGTAATATGCCAGAGGGGAAGGTCAGTGTGCCACTCGCAGCCCCCACTGCCTCCAGTGTATAGTACTGATGGGAAAATGTCAACTGTGCCATTCAGTCATCTAGCTAGCAATCATTTAGTAATCATTCCTCTTCAGTGCCTGGCAGAGGCAGAAGGAAAGGAGGAGGGAGAGCAACAAAGGGAGAGGAAAAGAGAGAATGTGAAAAAAGTGAGAAATGGAGAGATAGAGAGGAAAGACAGAAGGGGAGTGAGCAACAGCCTGACATTGGTAGCTGAAGCGTGTATGTCTTTGACAGCAGACAATAAGCCCAGATGGTAACTCTTCCTTTGTTAACTTTGATGGATATTTACACTCAGCATCAAGGCTGAGAAAATTACTGTATCACCTAGAATAGATTGTTGCCATCATTTACCATATGGTTCCTCCCTGAATGTTTGGTGGGCAATGCAAGTGTCTCCTTTATTGTGCTAAATACTCTCATGCTCATGGTCACACAGAGTTTTCAAGAATTAATCAATAGGATTATGTATGAAGAAGTCAACTGAATAGCCCTGAAATCGCACCCTATCTAGCATGATATACTTCAAATGTAGCATGGGGAATATGCTTTTATGATGGATAGTATTACTTAAACATAAATGTAGGAATAATTTCCCTGGGTACATTATTTGCAGTCAGTAGGAATGAATGGTTTTAATGAGGATTTTTTTTTTTTTTTATATATAGAGCCAACATGAATTGTTTCATATCTCCATGACACATGAATATTGCCTGACTATTTTCCACAGATGTAAACAACATTACACTATGTCTGCATTTTTTTTCTATAGCATGGCTTAGATATCTTTCACTTTTAAGTTGTACAATTTGTGTGGTGAGAGAGGAAGCCATTTTCAATTAAGCTTTAAATTGGGTCAAATTGATACCTACTACTTCCCAACTTGTGGTAGGTTGACAAGGTCATTAAGCCACAACTTTTGATCACATCCATGGTGGGGGCGAGAGGGCAAGGCCACCTTTGTTGAGGTTGACTGGCCTGGCATAGTCCAGCAATCAGCCAAAAGAAAAACACACTCCCCACCTATAATTGCCTTTAAAATGGGAAAATGGTAGAGGAGATTCCCACCTGCAGGGGATTCTTAGGTACATTACCATCTCAGGATGGCCAGCAGACACTATCACCATCAATCATACTAACAAGCAAGGAAGTGGAAATAGAATGTACTTACATAATAAAAAAAATGAATAAAATGCATATAGAATCATGATTTTTACATGCATTGAAACTGAAAAAAAGAGAAAAGCTATTTGAGTACCATAACAGCACTATTAATATATCGCTTAGTTTGAATAGACTTTCTAAAATAGATTTATTTTTCTTTTACAACTTTTGTCTCCTGTATAATGAAAAGGATGAACTGCTGGCAGCGACTGGCCTAACATTCAGTATGCTTACTGTAGACTCATTTAGCTTGAGATACCCATCCCAGCTCATTTAGAGATGATGAGACATAATAACTCTAGCAACGAATACATAACTCAGGCTGTCTGGGCAGAAATTATAAATAAATAAAGCAGAGCTTGCATCACACTAGGCGGAAACCGTCACAGAACTATATACCCCCATCTGCAATTTAATCATTGTGAGAGTCAGAAGGGAAGATAAAGATTTAATTATAATTGTATTTCCGCAGGCATCCAGTATCGGAAGGTCAGATTGAGATTGGCACCAGTGTTCCGGTTGATCTCCCTCATTCCAAAGTGACTCTGTTCCGGAATAAAAGGAAAGAACATACCCAAATATCCCCAGTGTAATGGAGGCAGATAAAAGTGTGCAGAGAGTAGTGATAACACACTGGGGAGGAACAAAGACAAAAGCTTGTAGCTGAGGGACATCGCACTCCTATGATGCAGCCAAAAAGCCAGAATCAAATGGTCACATTTAAAGAGTTGTTTTGTCTTCCAGTTTCTTTCATTTGATAGTATTTATAGTTTTCAGGAATTAATTCACATAATATAATCCTCCCCCAACCTGCCTTCATGGGACTTTTTAGGGAACTACCCATAGTAGCATTGAAAGATTGCTATGATCAGAATTAGGGATGGGCATTTGAATATATCCCATTGATCAATCATCAGGAGAATTAACGATGAGTTATTGATAAATTTTTGATTTTATCATAGAAAATTTATAATCTATAAATTTATAACATGTAGTCCAACAACAATCCTCTTTGACAACACAGTTAAACTGCCTAACTTTTAAAAAAGATGTGCAGCACTCAAAAAAAGCGGCTGAGCCAGTAGCTCGGAGCCAAACCTCTTCACATTTCAATCACTACAGCACTCATAAACACAGCTGAGCCTCTTTTAGCAACATTTCCAAAAACCAATCAAATCTAACAACAACTTAATCAAAAAACATATTACTCAGGGCTGACAATTTTTGCCAAAATATAACATTAAACAATTCCAAAATGCACCCAGCTGAGAGAGATGGAGGGAGTGAAAGAGAGCTAGCGTCACTTCGCAATGATGTTTAACTAGAGCCTCATAAAATGACAAAAGTGACTCACATAATGGCTACAGTGGTGAGTGTCCACTCCTAACAAACTAAAGTATCTCTAGTTTCTGATCCTTATTGAGGAAGATTAGTATGTTAGCATGCTCAGGGGTCAGTCTAGCACCTAAAAACACATCACCATCTGAGGGGACCATAGTAGCCAAGATGCAAAGGTATTGTTGTACTAACTTGGCCAGCCTGCAGATCGTGGTCATGTTGCAGTGTTTATATTGAACTCCTTAATTTTTTGATTTGAAAATGTCCCATTCCAAAGTTTGCCTTGACCACTTCATGTTTACGTTTAATATACAGCAACTTGTAGGTAGCCAAATAAGTAATTTTCTGTTAAATATTCCCTCTCCTATTGTGAGATGTCTCACTGCAGATGACACTATGCAACACAGCCTTTATTTGATTTTAGTGTTTGATTGATTAAAATTTTACGTGATCAACAAAATTCTTGATTTTTAAAATTATTGATCATCAAGTCAGATTCAATAAATCCATTGGTGTTCATGTTGTGTTCTACCCTTCATTTGCTTATCATAAAGTAAATAAACAAAAGAAAAAAACATAAAACTAATAAAGGCATCGCTAAAAGCAATGTCCAGTCTCATACCATAGATGTGTCTTGAGTGGAAGAAGGATCTTAAGAAAATTCAGTTTGCTAAATTATAAATTATGGCAACACACGTTGTTGCTAGTCCTTAATTGTTTTTCTGACTAGCAACTACCAAGTATTTATTTTTTTAATCTTTTTAATTTAATGTCATCCACCCATCCCATCAGTTTTCATGGATGTGGCATTGTGCAGTACTCTTGATGAACATTTGTTAATTCATCAGCAGTGTGTACCTACCACCTATTTACCATTTTGACCTATTTTAATACCCAAGTTCGATTTCAAGATATCATATGCAGTTAACCGCTATGTAAACAAGCACTCAACCGGAAATGGAAAAACCGACAGGTCATTCAAGCTCACTATGAATCGTGACAAATTGAACAATTGAGAAACAAGATAGATAAACTGCAGTGGGTGTATGTGTACGTGTGTATGTGTACGTGTGTGTGTGTGTGTGTGTGTGTGTGTGTGTGTGCTTTATAACACTTCAATCTCTACCCCAAGATGGTGCTGTGCCTTTATGCATAAGTGTCCAGATTCTCCAAAAAACTTCTTTTAGTGTAAATGTGCACAATCACACTATACACTATTGTAATAATTGTGCACACTCACTCTCATGTTCACACACACACAGGTTGATGATTTAAGGATCTACATAAAACTTCACTAATAGCCTACATGTGAGCACATTTCTGTGTGACAGAGATAAGTAGCATTGGATCTCTGCAAAGATTTGAAAAATAGATGAAGCTAAAATTCCAACATGTTTCATGTTAATGTGACATTAAATTGCTCATGGAGTCATGTGTAGCCACACACAAAAGCATACATCTTACAAACTTATGCAGACACACAGTTCAGTAACTCAAATTTTACTGCAACTGAAAAGCACCTCATGTATTTGTGCATTGAATGTGAGCGCAAGAAGTCAAGTATAATGACAATTTTAAGTGAGGCTAACATATAATCCTTTTCTTAGCCACACTTCAGTGATATCTGCAGTGCTGTCAGATTCCATAACAGAACATGAACCCAGTGGTACCTAAGAAATACATTGATTTGACATGCTACAACTGTCAGCAGCATGGAACCACAGTCCTAATGGGGATAGAAACATGCCATAGGCAATGTGGGGAATCTGTCTGAACAATCTCTGTATTTCCAGAACCCAGGAAAATCGTACAAGAATATAGGAATAAAAGATATGGCATATACGTCATTCTACGGGTGCCATTTCCACTTGCAATTTTTGAAATTTTCACAAAGGACAAATTAAGAATATGACAAACATGTTAAACCTCAGATATGAAACATTTCTATAACATTGCCCTTTTAATTCAGACAGTGATACCACTCTGTCACAGACAACATGAACACAATATGAATATATTGAATATTTTATTTTAAATTGTAATGTTTTCATACCAGTAAAATGTCCTTTCTTGGATTGTAAAAAATTAAAATCATGTTCTTTAATTAGTTTTTTTTTTTTTTTACACACAATGAATTACTATTGACGCAGCAGGTAAATCGCAGCATAACAGGGGCTGTAGAGAAAAAATGTCACCAAAAAAATGAGCAGTCACANGTGTGTGTGTGTGTGTGTGTGTGTGTGTGTGTGTGTGTGTGTGTGTGTCACTGCAGCACACACATACGTAGCAGCCTGCATTACGTTCACCCATCTTGAGAGCCATACTCAATAAATCCCCAAGTCCTCATGCCCTAGATTACACAAATGTTGTTTATGGGTTTAAATAATATATTTTCTTGTCAAGACTTTGGCCGTTTATTGTGTACAGAAGCGTATTGCTGCCACACGACAAATTAAAAAAAAAAAATCAGTATCTCATTATAACAAGATATGTTTCACGTTATAACAAGATAAGTTTAAGATAATAAACTTACAAATTTAAAACTTAAGTTGCTTATTGATGTCGGACGCCTGTGGATTAGTGCTTCTGTATGGCTCATTTACATGATTTGATCAAATCTTACTTCAATCAATCAATCTGTAGGAGCCATGATGTGATAATTTTGTAGTTTATATCTAGGTTATTTTGGTTGTGGTATTTTGTTATCATTTTGTTATTATTTTGTTGTTTATTATAAGTAGGTCACGTATATCGCGTCACGCTCCCTGTGACTCACATGGACAAGATCAACCATCTTACCATCAGCATCAGAGAAGCTCTTCATATACCTCGACTTAAAATTATCTAAAATTATCTACCTTTGGTCTCATCCTCCCCTTGGAAAAAGGAGGGGAAGTGGAGCAGAGATCTCCATGTCTGTTCCAGAGTGGGTGGTGACGTAGCTGTAGCTCACACAAAACGTAACATTATCAAATTTATTGACGATAAATTGTAATATTCTTTGCGTGAACGATTATACCACAAACAACAAACAACTTACAACTTATATGATATA
>JANJYP010115832.1:0-13733 GCA_024605115.1 Rastrelliger brachysoma | reverse complement strand
AAAATAATAATGAATCAATCAACTAATGGAAAAAATATCCAGTAGATTAGTTGCAGTCTTAAGCATATTACCTCCCCTCTGCTTTTATTGGTCAATTTTTCAAATCCATATTGCAAGTTTTGAGACTGATAACCAACTTTCCATTCAGCCACGGATACAGTTTATCAAAGTACTGTTTGAAAGTTATCTTGCAGATTCTTGAATCATTCTTGTGATACACAATCCATCACAGAACACATATGTTATATTACTGTCACATATTGAAACAGTTGAGTGCAGGAAATGTTTGCAGAACTCGTCTTGATGGCAATTCAGGTCACTCTGACATCTCAAAACACCTGTAGCATTTAAAAAAAAAGCTGTTAAGTCAAACAGTAAGAAAAATAATATCATATAGTGATTGTATTTAGTGTGCTTTTAAGCTATGTTGTGCTTATGTTTTAATGTGTCTTTTTTATTGTATTTTATATTATACTATTTTATGATCTTGATTTAGCTATTTTACTGTTGTGGAGCATTTTGTAAACTGCTTTTATGCTCTGTGAAATGTGCAACATTCAATAAATAAAAATAACATACAAATATAGATTGTTATTATTGGAAATCTTATGTTGGATACTGTAATGTATCTGATTGCGCCATCAAGGAAGAGTTTCACCTATTTCTGCTTTTATTTAACTACAAATACTGTATAAATAATAAATACAAATAAACATACAAATAGTGTGCTTTCGGCACATTCCTTGCCTGGAGATAAATGTAGCTTGTAGATCAGTAAAAATATTTAGCTCTTTAGAAATGACTTATTTGACAGCCTTGTGTAACATCCACGATCTGTCCATTCGTCAAACTAATCCGACTGAGCTTGCATTGTAATCCAGCTCATTTGTCACGGCCCAAGAATGGAGCACCAAATCACGTCCGTGTGGCTGTTCCTTTCAGACTGAGTGATGGGGTCTGAGATGGTGAAAGGTCAGGAAAGGCAAATCTAGCTGAAAGATCCTCAATCGTTGATGTGATGTCAGCACAAATCTGTGTTGTCAACGTGCCTGCGATCACTCATTCCAGGTAAAAAATAAAAGAGATGGGTGGCCTCATTTGCTGCTGTCACAGAGTACGAGGGGGTGAGAGAGAGAAAACATCAATATTGATAATAGTAAAAATCAGGGAACTGGTTTCCAGTTTTTATAATCTTAATTCAATAAAGATTTTGGAATCAATAAATGTATGCAGTATATGACTGCTGCAACTAAAAGATCAAGTCAACCAAAATCACATCTTATATTTTATGCATGAATAAAAGTATGGATTTATTTGTTTCTGATTTGAATTTTGTCATTGTGGTTGGCAGTCACAGAATGATAATCAAAGATATTGATTGTGCAGGCAGGATTATATACAAAAAAGATAATGCATAAGTTTGAAAGTCAGCCACACATTCATTGTGTAGCTTTAAAAAGTTTAGAAAAAACCCTAGTTTTAAAAAAACCTTAAAACTAGGCCAATGTCTGTTCAAAGTTAGAGAGAGCCTTTCTTTTATAGAAACCACGTAGGAATGAATGTGTCAGAAGATTTTCAAAGTGGTTAAGAATTCAAAGTTGTAATTCATGTTACAGAAGCTGATTCTTAGAAATCCCCATTTTTAACTGATTGACCTTTCACTTGACGGACAGTAGCTTACCTTTAATGCTAAGCAACATTCCTGGAGAGGATCAAGTACTGTATTTATACAGGCAATCATCCTGTTTGAGTGCTTTCTTTTGTCTTCTCTGTGGGGGTTCCCATCTCTGTAATGAGCAACACATGCTTCATACCTTAATGTTCATATCACATTTGACTTAATGGCCCACAAAATGCTCTAGGGTCTATGTTTAGAAAAATATGTCAAGCTAATGGATAAGGCAGAAAGATATAAAGTTGTAGAAATAACTCCCAACTGCCCTTACTGAAAGTCAAATATGTGAAACGTGCTGTTGGAAAATTAATTATTGATGTACTGAGAGTGAGTTATGATGTTGTAATGTTCCAGAGATGCTGTCTCAAATTATCCCAAGCACTACACAGCAAGGGTGGGATGTGTTCCTTCATTCACTGTGAAACAGAGCAGTCATTACTGAATGCAACATGGGGGACTCTTGATATACAGCTATGACCAACAAGGAGATGATCACATGAACGATGGAGATAGTTTTTGATAGCCCTGCAATTTTGCATAGTCTTGTTCTGTCGTGTACTGTAACATAAGGTAAACCATGAAAAATAAAACACAACTGTCAGGAAATAGTAAAACACAGTGAAGCCAGGGAGAAATCAACATGCCATATTTCTTTAGTCTTTCTCCCTTGTTTAGTTTTGACAAATTGTGACTTGAATAACGCACAGCATGAAAATAATATCACATTTGATACAGATGGGATATCCAACTCTTTTTACTAACTTTTCAAGGTTTTATTAAAGTGAATCAGGTTTTTGAGTTGCATGTGTCACCCATTGTCAGCCACTCAGGACCTGGGTGGGTCCATTGGTGAACAAATACTCATTTACTAATTATAGCCTATAGCACGGGCCCTGACTCATACAAATAAATAAAGCTCATGAAATATTTCTCTTGGATAGTGTTGTAGATTTGAATAGAGATTATATTTGATGGATAGATGGTTCAATACTATATATATTGAATTAATACGTTGTATATAAATAAGTGAGGCAAGATAGCTAATAACGTGTTGAGTAATTTGACAGAGATTGATGTAGTGGGATACAGAGTACATGTGACTTTTGGTTTAAGAAAATGAAACATTGGATGTGCTATTGTGACATCACTAATGTGTTACTGCTGTTATTTGACTTGTAAATATTTTCAGATAATCTTACACTTTTTTCTACTCTCAAGCCTAATCAGACAAATACACATGCTTGTGTGCACCCATAGGTGATAATTGACTGGTGTGAATCCTTTGCTCTGCCATGATGTTTTTATAGATCGCCTCTTTCTAGATATCATTTTGTAACCCATCCTTTCCCCCTCCTGTCTTCTGTTATCTTGTTGTTTTTGATTGGTGTTTCTTTTATACATCCTTGTGTTCTTACCCTACTTTTTTCTAAAGTCAATAAGGAAAAGGTTGTTGTTGTGTCCTTGACTAGTTTGACTAAAGATGTGGGTCTTGTTTAATGCTGGAAATATTGATTTCAGGATTGGGTTAAAAATGGTCCTATGATCAGAAAATGGCTGGGGTGGAGAATAAGACTGGGGAATGGGGGTTCACAACAATGACACTAACTCAATCAATGTTCAAGGTTTTTTGCAATTTGTACATAACTGTCTACAAACATTGGAATTCTTGTGCAGGGCTCTCTGAGTTCAACCATTTAAGAAGTAGAAAAATATAGTAAAGAAGAAAATAAAAATATATCACTGTACAAAAGGTGGCAATATATACACAGTCAATAAATACAGGTACTAAACACAAAGGAGAGGGCAATGGGATGGAGATATTGCACATGTGGGGCATATTGCACTTAACACACAGACCTACTTCACAGATGATGATTTACATATTGCACATGACAGCTGAGGTGAAGTAATATGGGGTGTGTATATGTATATATGATTGTTTTGCCATTCCCTAACAGTGACAGGGAAAAAGCTATCAAAACATTTTGTTCTGTGTGTGATGATGATGTCCGCTCTGCCAAGTGATATGTGCAGTGCTTATGTTTGAGCAGAGAGTGAGCTGGATGGAGTGGGTCTCTAATGATTCCCTCTGCCCTTTTCGGACAGTGCTGCATGTACATAGAGTCCATAGGGGGAAGTTTTGTCCCAGTGATCCTCTTTATCATCCTTTCCCGGGTTATCCTCTCTGCCAAATTGATTTGTTGATTAAAAAAAACAAAACAAAACAAAGAAATTTAAAGACAAAAAATACCATGATTTCAGCCTCTCAAATGTGAAAATCTTTGGATTTTGTACATTTGGTCAAAAAATATTTGTTTGAGCCACTATGGGCTCTGGGAAACTGATTGGCATTGTACATTATTTTCATTTTATGTAAAAAAAAAAAAAACAGATTGGTTCACTGAGGCACAGCAAAAAAATATTACTTTACAACACTACCACCAATGTACCATTTTTCTATTTGTTAGATTTGACAGTCTATCTTTTATTTTTGTTGAAGCCATTGCACCACCTGTTATAGAAAACTTATTTAAAAACAAACAAAAAAAAAGTCACACCAAAAACTTGCTGGAGGTTGCAGATTGTTGGAAAAAAAAATTATTGTACAATATGGGTGTTGCAGGAAGCATTCACTTTTTAAAATTTTGTTTTGTTTTAAAATAATAAACAAAATTAGCTCTTATCTATTGGTAAATCATCACACCATCCAACCTTTAGGATTTTTAAAGCATGTTGCAATGACAATAGAGCATCCCTAAAGTCTGATGAAAACATACGGCAAAAAGATTTCTTTATATAAACAAAGGTGATAGTGTTAATACACATATATCCATTCAACAAAGGATCACTGTCTCTCTGAAGGCATATGACAATCACTCACAACACATTTATTCAGAAAGACTACCAACATTTACAGTGACAAAGCACATTGTCATAGCACATCTAGTTAAATGAATGACATAACACTGAAATAAATAATAAACTATAAGCATACAGCTCAGTTTCCTCTCACACACCTTTCACAGCTTTTGCACTGAGTAGGTCCTCTGTGTTTTGTTTGCATCAATGAATAAAAGTGACTGTCTGTATAAACTGAATAATGAAATCATTTTGTATGCATGTTGAGGATATTTTACAGTATATTTGATATATTCTCATTCAAATATCCACATATTAGAAAATTAGTATTAATTTGTTGTAGGACTGCAGCTCATATTTTCAAATGAGTGTCGCTTATATAGTTTACTCATCTCTTCTGTTGATTAATCTTAGGTCTATAAAATATCATATATAAAATCATGAAAGTCTTCAAATTGGTTGTTTTGATAGATCAACTAACCAAAATCTAAAGATTTACAACTTGCTGCAAAAGATCAATACAAAGCAAGCAACAAATCCTCACAGTGCCATCCAGGTAGTAGTAATCTTTTTTTTCTTGAAAAATTACTTGAATAATCAATTCATTTTCTGTAAATCAACCAACCCATTAATAAATTAATCATTTACCTCTACTATGCATGTATGTAGATTTGTCTCATTTATAGAGACAGACGTCTATGATTAGTTTGGGAAATTATGAATGATAAATTACAAATCTGGAAGATACTTGGGGATCCTTGGTCAGAGATCAGCACTCCCAGTCTAGAACTCTTGGCAGAGGACGGTCCAGGTTAATTTGTCATCCTAATGCTAAGTAGCCTACCATCAGTGTGCTTCTTAAAGCCAAAGCAAATACTATCAATCCTGGTAACCTTTCACAATGACTTATAGGACTTGCTCATGCAAGTCCTATGGTCTAGTCCAAGTCTGTCTGCTGAACAGCCTGCTCCCTGGGCTGCAGTGGGGTGTGGAGAACAACCAGAAGGTCATCCTTACTGTTCAAACACTGGAGTGATAGGCTTCCAAGTTGGACTCTGTGAGCCAAAGCAAAGAGACCTGAAGTGAATTCTAATCTCATATGCACTTAGTTACTAAACTGGCAGATGCTGCCGTCCTGCAGGAGTGGAGGCCTGCATGATGAACGACCACCAACTATTTTTGTCCGAGTATGTCTGTGTCTACATGCTGTTTTTCAGTTTTTTTGCTCTGAATATTATGTTACTCTCTCATGCTATTGTTTTGCATGTTGGCGGATACACTTTCTCTTTAGCTCACACATGCATTCCTATACTGCAGAGGACTATCATTCTATACAAGCCAAGTTTAGACTGCTGTTTTGCGTAAATGAATGAAAATTAAATAGATCATTTTAAGAATTGTTTTTCATAGTTTAACTGCACTTTTCACTGCATGTATTTAATTGCAAAGAGGAGACTTCGAACCCAGAACAATTTCTAATTAGTGGGCCTCTACACCCTGCAACAGAAATGTGTGTAGTGAACATAAACTTAATTTTTGTTTAAATTATAACTTAAAATTTAAAATAGTTGAGAACATCTCCCCACGACACATGCCATTTAATAAATTAATGTTTTACTTTTAAATCACAATATACTTGGCTGCATGCACTTATCAACAATTACAGCATCATTAAAAACATACACTTTATTAAATCTGTCCAGGTTTTACTTATATATAAACGCACTCTTAAATGTTGTAAATATCTTGACGTTGAAACATTCAAAAAGGATTCACACTGTTTTTTCTCTTTAAGTTGTATCCCAAGATGTCTTAAATGAATAAAGAATATGATGGAAGACACAGACACACACACACACACACACACACACACACACACACACACACACACACACACACACACACACACACACACACACAGGTGTTTGAAATGTCAGAGTGCAGTGCTTCACTCCAGTGTTTTAAATTTTAGATTAATGATTTCCGGAGTTGTTTGCTCTTGGGGGGAGCGTAATTCTGAACAGCCATGAGATTTGTCACTTTCATGATAGACAACTTTCATCCTCTAACATGTCCTTCTTCCCTCTCTCTATAGGGATTTGCCTGTGAGAGGAAGATATGAAGTTTGCAGGATCTATTTGGATCCTTTTGTTTCTCCTGGTGGTAAGCTATCATTTTTTATTCAAAGAATGCTGTAGTAAACTCACTGAGGCTCTTCTTTTTTAAATGGATATGCTATACAATATGTGTACGTTTCAAAGAGGATGCATACTTATCGACATTTTCTATTACTTTTTACTGATATTTTTTCGTTTATTTTCTGTGGTTCTTACATTATCCACTCACATATTTCAGATTAGGTTTCAGTTTGAACATGTGCAGCTGTAGCTTGCATTTCAAGTAAAGAACAAGAAAAAGTGAAATCCTACTGCTACTGTTTGTTTATGTAGCCTCCTGAGCTGGGAGGATTCGTCAGGGGGGTGACTGTTTCAGACAGGCTGAACTGAGGGGCTGTGTGAAGAGCCAGTATATATAAGACAAATAAGGAGTTTTATGAATTGTAAGTCATGCAAAGATATTCCAGTGAGAACTAAATATAAATATAGACCTGAAAATATGCATTATATGTCCCCATTAACATAGAATTCAATTTTCATTAAAATAGACATGTAATATGTTGTAGTCTAGTGGTTTTCTTTTTTCAGCGAAAAATCATTCAATTTTCACTCACCCTTTAACTGATAATTATAGTTTATAATTGGATTGGATTCATTACAAACTTGGATGACTGCAAATAGTAATGCATGGCTGCATGTACTGTATGTATGGGCTTCTTTTTTGCTGTATGTGATTATTCCTTCAAGACGGATGATAAACAATCCAGGATGTCTTGCATTTTGCATTAATTTAATCATAGTGTGGATACAGACATAACCTATAATACATTACTTTGCTTTCATGCTACAATTTACTACACATTTGCACAGTTGTATTCAACGGCTTTCATAGCATGCTGGCTTAAGTGGCTACATTAAAAATAGCAGCATACCATAATAAAGAATTAACAAACTAAATGAACTTCAGTCACTGAATATTGACTTTATAGAGCTTGGAAATTGGTAGTAAAATAAAGCAAAGTAAAAGCTAAGGAATCATACTAAACCAGACCAGAATAGGTGCCGGAGGAGAGAAACGGAAAGCTGCAAACCGCAGCAAGCAGTCAGAGGAGCAAGAGAGTCTGCCACAGCTGCAGCCCAGGCTTCAAAAACCTGGCAACCACGTGGACCATCAGGTGTTGCCAGTTGGCCTAATGAGCACCTGTTAAGGCAGAGCAGACAGGTAAATCACAAGGCCTTCAGGATCTGAGGATTTAGCAGCCAGTGACGGATCCCATGCAGCAGAGCTAAGCAAAACCAGCTCAGAGTGTGGACAGGTGTTGAACATGGCATAGAAACAGCCAACAAAGCAACAAAGTGCCCGGATTGCACAAAAACTTAGACTTTTTTAGCCTACCACATTTGACAGGAATAACAATCTCCAATCTCACAGCAAGAACTTCAGGATCTGAAAGCACAAAACCAATGACAAATCAGTAACAACACCGGGGATCATGTTCACGATCACTGGATTAAATACATAATAGCTATTTGAATGCATGAGAAAACATTTGTATTAGGTGCTTTAAGCATAGGCATCTTCTCTTTTACATTAAAAGCAATGCATTTATGGATTTTAAACTGCTGTAGTACTATCAGCTCTCAAAAATTGTCAAGGCTATCTAATTTAGTGGCTGAGCACCTATGGTGAAAATGGGAAGCCAAATCACAGACAAACTCCACATTTGTTTTCTTATTACCCTTTACCCGATTTCTGCTGATACACATCAGGGACCAACTCATATACTTTTAATTCAGCCGATTTCTGCTGCTCATAATCCAAGCGAACTTCTTCACATACAGCTCAGTTTTCCTCCTGGGCTCTTAGAGGCGAGCATACACTGAGGCATATGTACTCTGTCTAAATCTGTCCAATGTTTCTGCATCTGTGACACACTCGAGAAAATGAAAAAACTATCGAGTCACGCTCATTAAACTTCGGCACCAAACGCAAATTAGCCACATCATCAATACCACCCAGAGAAGAGCCAATGAAAGCAGAATCTTACTAGAACCCCCTCACCTTGGAGAAAGCTTGCCCTCTATGATTAACAGTAACTTGGTCTGCTCCAATTCCATTTTCTCAGTGTTTTGACATTTTATCTCCAGGTCAGCCTTCTCTAGCTGCTGAAGTTTCTCAACTCAAGCTTCTCCTCTCCATCCATATGTCTGCATAACTTCTTTTTCTCAAATTGCAGCACTAACAGCTCCTTCTGCTGTTAAAATGTTAATCAGCTCCCTGCTAGCTCAGACACCGGCACAGGCATTGATTGCACTGTGGCTGGACAAAACTAACTTGATATTAAAACCAATTTTTTAATCTTATCTTTAATTTTTTATACCAATGATGACATAATGTTCTACTATTAACACTAGTTCAGTTGTAGGCAACTAGGCACATATCCAATCTCTGACAATGAGCCGCATTTACAAATTACTGATAGACACTAATGCGTTCACTGTCTGACATATTTGGGCAAATGGCAATCCCCAACAGAGAATTTCCCCCTAATTGTCAAACCAAAACTTAACAACACACCCTTAGTCTTCATTTGGCTTGTGGCAGGTATTTGCTCTTTGAAAACTAATGGCCTAAAAGCAACTGAAACTAGCCATGGCAGAAACCAACACTTCCAAAGAACACATGGTGTATCTCCAAAAAATGACAAACCAAAGCAAAACCAAAGACTAAATCAGCCCTGGCCACAAAACATGTAGCATGTATCCAACTGCTACCTGAGACAAATGTAAACTTTTTACCTAAAGCAAACGAAATGCACAAGCCCCCATTTATCATCACCTGGCTCGAGTGGCAATCAATGGTATCAGTAATATATATGATGCATGAGTGGAGGATGTGTGTGTTTGAGAGTTGGACAAAGCATGATATCAAAGTAAATGACTAAGGCAGCATAACTAAACCAAATCAGAAGTCATGACTGAAGCAGAAAGCTGCTAACTGCAGCAAGCAGCCAGAGGATGAACAGAGAGTGCTGCAACTGCAGTTTGGGCTTTAATAATCTGGTAACCCTGGTAGCCAGGTGTCACTAGTTGCCTTTACAAGCATCTGTTGAGAGCAGATAGGTCAGGGGTCATCTTAATGCCTTACATATATTATCAAGTATGTATATCTTTCTCTATCCTGAATTTAAACTGAATGTCTTCCAAATGTGAAATCCTAATCTGAAAGACCTCTGGAAACTACAATCTAATTTCAGTGAAGCTTGGAGAGTTGAGTCATATTCACAGTGTGCTCCAGCATTTTAGAAACTACATCCGTTAACTTAATGAGAGCGCTCTAAGATAAGAAGATGTGAACACAGATTTGATCACACAAATCATCTAGAGTAATACATTTGGCAGTGTTCTTTCATTTGAAAAATATATACTGATTGGCCTGATGGACGTGTTAATTATTAAAGAAATCAAACTTTAAAATGATTTAAGTGTTTTTGATGGATATTCAGCTCTCCATCAACTTCAAATTACAGCAATTGGCATAATGAGGACACCATAATAAATACTATTTTCAAAACCACATATATCAAATTTTGGAACGCTAAGAGGCATTATCCGAGCGTTGCACATTAAAGGTACAGAATGTTCACTTAGGGATTTTTGAAAGCCGTTAAAAATGTATGTCTTTTATAAGTCATTGTTCCTTATGAAAAAACATTTGGTCTACTATACCTCAGAGTCAGTGTGAAATGAAAATTTCGTTCCAATTTCCTTTGCTGTTCAGCATCAAGTTTGACATTTAGGTCCTGGATAACATCCCTGCCAAATGTTTTACACTTTATGCATCAATGCTGTTCTGTTTTATATTGCTGTACTTTACTTTGAGTGGTGTTGTCATGTTGATGTAGGAGAAATCATGAGTAGTAGGTAAGGAGAGGCGCTGACATTAGGTTCTGGAGGAGAACAGAAGATTTTTTGCTTTTTTTCTCAGTGAGTTCATCTGTTGATATTGGTGGTGGCCTGGTGGTCGTATGTATGACGTCATTTACTTCAATATTTGGAGTGACATCATATGTACGGCTGCTAAACTGCTACATGGGACATCTACACAGATTTTCGCAAGTATCTTGCCTTTAACGATCTTGTTGTATCAGAAAGGTAAGAATAATATGTTGTTCTAATGCAAATTCCTGTTTCCTCCAGAAATATGGTGATAGGAGGTTTTCATCTTAGATGTGATAAGGCATGTAGAGACATTCTCCCAGTCAAAGTATTATAATTCCTATAATAACCCAGAAAATGCAAGTGCATTTAACCTGGCACTGTGAGAAGCTTAATTTTCAACCAAAAGAATTAGCAAGCAAGTCACCGCAAAATAAGGCTCTTTATCCTTCAGTGATCAGTGTTATCAAAATCAGCATTTCACATGGGAAATCAGATGCTCAACTTCTTTTGTAAGCTTGGAAACACACTTTAATGATTTATATGAATGGCGAGTGACTTCAAAGGAGAGTGAAATCGTCATCAGATATGCTTTGAAAAGGCCTGAAAAACTTGCTACCATTCTTCCATTTGATTTTTAAAATCTTACATAAGGATGTCTTTCTCTTAACATAACATAAAACTGTGAAATTTACAAATTTAACCAGCAATATCATCACAGATAATATTTAAGCTTTATCTTGCAGTCTGCAAAGTGGATATAGATCAGAGCAATAACCAGAAAGAAAACATTCTTATCTATAATCCACTATAAAGTATGTTTTCTTCTTTCCTTCTCTCACTTCTTGTGTCGTGTTGTCTCTGCAGCACAGGGTGGCGGCGGGTGCTGAGCCAATTTCAGAGGTGGGCCAAGGTCAACACAAATGTCTTGAGATATCCAACAAAGACCACCAACAAAACAGAACTGGTGAGAAGCTCAAATCATTGTAAGACTTCTTAAGTCTAGGGAGCAAAATCTGATACCTAGTGATGAAGACAGGGGATTAGGATCACGGTTGTTGTTCTTGGTAAAGGAAATGGTAGTGTTGTTAGTAGTGGTTCAAGTGCAAGCAACTTCAAAAGGCTTATGTAGTTGTAGCTGTGGAGTTTTAAAAACTATGTAGAAAAATTATGTTGTATGCACTTAAATTACATTATTTACCACTGTAGGCTCAGAAAATGCATTTACCTGTAATTATAATAGGCATTACAATGTTTTTCATTCCTCAAGGTACATTCTGCAGACGTATGTGGGATGGCATGTTGTGCTGGGAAGAGACACCACCAGGGACATCCGTAACACAGAACTGTCCAGATCACTCTGGCTTCAACCCCACTGGTAAGAGAGCTGTGAACTTCTCACACCAGTACACAACAACAAGCTTGCTGAACTGAGAGCGGTGGGAACTAGACAGTATTTTTCTGCATGACTTTTCAATTATAGATCAGTAGACAACAGAAAAGAACAGTCCAATCACTGGCTCCTTCACCAGTTCTGTGGCTATCAGCTGACTAATAATGCCCAATGAAATCCATGCAGGTGAACAGCATTGCTATAATAACTTAACTTAACACTTAAAATGACTCCACACCCTCACATCAACGCTGTTTGCTGATGCAAGCAGCTCCCACCCAACCCAACCACCTCCTCTTGTGCTATATTTTTGGAATTGTTGATTTAACTAAGATTTAATGCGCATGTACAGTATATTTATTAAGGGAGGGGATTACAGTCCTTGACACTGCTTAGATTCTTTGGATTCTTTCTTCTCCCTCAAAGAACATGCCTTTTCGGCCAAATCGAACTGTATAACCATTTGCTATAAATGGTAAGTTTCTTCATCTGTGGTGTCTCTGACTAGAAATCAGACATTGAAGGCAGCTAGTGTGTCATTGTAAGTATGCTAGGAACATAACACTAGCATTTAGCTTAACGTGTCATGCGTATAAGTACCGTACATCTTTGCAAAGTCACTAATGCAGACTCTTTGTCAATCACCTGTGCTGCTGTGGTGAAAGACTTACATAACAGTGACTGTAAATGGCTGATGTAAAAGATTTACAAACTGGAAACAGGTTAAATCATTAGCCTGTTGTGTTTTATAAATCAGACAGAATGAAAACAAATGTTTATTTATATAAAGATTGACAGTGGAAATCGATTATGTAAGTGCACTAAATGTTTGGATGCAGTATAAATGGATACTACCGTATGTGCAGTTAACGCACTGTGAGGAATGCAAGGCTTAATAGTCCTTAGTTGAAGAGATCCAGAATTGAGTCATCTGTGATTTAGGAGATGCAATATGATGAAGAAAGGGGAGGTGAAGGAGAGGACAGAAAGAAGAATTGAGGGTATATATAGAGAGAAAAAGAGCAGCAAAGAAAACAGGGATTACAAAAAAGGCAGAAACGTTGATGTCTGAGAGATGGATAGGGAGAGAGGATATGAATGAGAGAATAGAGAAGGTGTTTTTGTTAGAAGAGGCTCATAAAGGATTTTCCCAATATGCCCGTGAAGTTAAAGTCCCCTTATGGCTCCTTATTTGAAAGCTGATGCTGCTGATATGAGGCTTTGGGGGAGACGTACAGTTGGACGTGGTTGTTGAACAGTTGATGAGCTGTCGGAGAAGACTAGGCAGTCGTACTGTGTTGTCAGGAACAATGTGATCTCATTCTTAGCCCAATCATGGATCGACAGTACATGTGGTTTTAAGTCTGACATTTGAGAATTTGCCAGAACATTGCTCAGAAGTGGAGATTTTCTTTTTGACATAACGTTTGATGGTGTGTGCCAAGTTAAATTAATCGTCATTGTTCGGTTAATGCCAAGATTCAGGGTCCAATTTATGTGTTTGGATGATGCCAGTATACGAATGCTGAAAAACAAGGAGCCAAATAAGAGATTCCTTACTGGACATGAATCTCAGAGCAGTTTATGGTTTTTAGTCTGTCTGTTTGTTTAAGTAATTTAATATGAATATGAAACTATCAGGCTACTCTGTCATGAGTTATACTGATGTGGAGGTGCCATTAAGTCACTATCTTTTATTTTGTTTCTTCTATTTGACAGAAAAAGTGACCAAATATTGTGACGAATGGGG
>JANJYP010115821.1:0-10448 GCA_024605115.1 Rastrelliger brachysoma | reverse complement strand
ACACTGTTGAAGTCTTTGCGGAAGTCCTACATTTATTTTTAATATAGCATTAATGTTACCTTATTTATAATATATATAATAATTATGATACATTGTTAACTTAGAACAAGAACAAGATCAAATATTGTGAAATATACCTTTATATTTGGCTAACTTTATTATGCTGACACACTTTACTATAGTCAACAATATACTTGCTAAACTTTAGCAGCATTAGCATTGCCTTAATCATTATTCTCATGTTAGCATTCTCATGTTGGCGTTTCTCATGTATTTTTATTCACAAGAACAACTTAAGAAATATGTGACAATTTGTTAACTTCAGCATGCTCACACTAAAATAGTGAGGATGGTAAACATTACACCTGCTCAGCTTTAGCAGCATTAGCATTGCCATTATTGTTACTCTCATGTTAGTCTGTTTGCTCTTAAAAATCAACTTTCTCATGTTTTTTTTTGAATTGACAAAAGGATACACATGTTTTTCCTCACAATTGTACATGCTAACATGCTAACTAAGAGGAAGAGCATATACCTATTGAAAATTGACATGTTTTCTGCCACTTATAGCAAATGATTGCTACCACGCTATACTGTGATGGAGAATATTGTCAACATGTTAGTATTGTCATGTTAGCATATATATGTAATTTCTCCACAAAGAGGTGTGATAAATGGTTTTGTGGATGTCTGCTTTCTTTAACACAATAAAATCCCTCTAAATTTAAGAAAAAAACTGCTAGGATATGTTTAAAGAGGCAACTGTAAGTCTCAATTAAACACTGCAGTCAATTTCAGGCGACAGTCAACAACCATTTTTCATTCAGCCACATTTCCTGTCTGTGGAATTACATGCAGTGGTTTTCTGGCTTCCTCTCTGTCTGAGCGACAGCCAGCCTGAACCAAACAGTCGGTTTGTCTTTGTGTCGGTGAACAACCGGTGCGACAGAGTGCAAAAATCTGTCGTTTTCTAGTTTATGAAGTGGGTGATGATGGAGCAGTATGGATAAACGGACAAAGAACAGGCAGTAGTGCTTGGACCAGAGAGCACCAGCGTGGGTTATTTGATTACAGCTGTGGCAGGGGGAGGTTTAAAACTGAGAACTGGCTCACACAAGCTGCTGAGAGCCCCTTGGTAAGCATGAAAGATGTTCGCTCCCACGCTGCTTTGTGTTGCTTCGTTTGCACTTTTAAAGCAATGACTGTACTTTTGCACAAAGCCCCTTAGTCATAGAATTTCTGGAATATTGTGTTTTCCAGACGGGTTCACCTTACATTGATTTAGGTGATTAATTTGACTGAACAACATGTATTGCAAATGCTGCTCTTTCCTTTCTAGTGTAGTTTCACAACTGAGCCTCTGTGAGAACCTTGTCATACTGTTGCTGCCTAGTTATTGATTTTACTCACTCACACTCCTGTTATGCGTGTTTCGTCTCCTGCAGAGCTGCCGGAGCCCACTGTGGTGACACCAAGAGCACCGTCCAGTTCACCCAGGAGTCAACCTCCTACTGCGGACACTTACCCAGACAACAGCGGACTCCCAACCAACCAATTCCAGCCCGAATTTGACGACGAGCTGACCGAAATGATGAATGCCAGACACATGTCCATCAGAGAGAGGTGAGGCAGCGCTCTTATTTGGAGTTAGGTGAATACTCAGGATGTGGTTTTACATGTGTGACTCAATGTATGCAGTTCTCATCAGACTGGCTTAAAATATATCCCTTTTTTGGTTCAGTCGGTCAGTAAATAAGGCCAATGAAATCAAGGCTTGAATGAAAACAAGAGTCACTTTCATTATCTTGGCTTGAAATGTGGGTTGGATGGGGGGAAAGAAAATGTGATCATGAGGAGACAGAGCGAGTTAGCGGGTTATTAGGGTTCGTTATTTTCAGCCTTAACTCAAATCTCTTAAATCATAAAGTTGGACGTGTCCATTCCTACTGAAGCTTTTGATTTGATGCATGAGACTTTGATACGCGAGGTTCAAAAAACTAATCTAATCGAATAATCTAATAAGATATGATCAGATATGTTTTTAATCAGCATCTCTCAAGCAGCCCTGTGTGCTAATAGAAGGGATGACGCAAAGCTTCAAAGTAAATGTGTCATTTTTTTTTCTGCTTTTTAAAACATGTTCATCATCATTTCTGTGAAAATTAACTTTGACTTTTAAACCAAAGCTCAGTATTGGATTCCCCAACAAATGAAAAGATTACATAAGTCCAGTTATGTCACATTTCATAGCGTGCACACTAGACTGTGATCACATTCTGTATTGATTGATGACATCATGGAATTATGTGTAAATCAGTGTTAAAGGGTGTGTGCTGACGTAAATTGAGCCTGTCTCATTTACAAAAGGTTTGACTAGATGCAGGATATGTATGAGTGGAATGATACAGCTGGCCTCCTTTTATTCATTGTCACTTTCATCCTGTTTGTTGGATTTTTTTAGTTGAGCCCTCGGGGCAGAACAGGACTTTCCCTCACTGGGTCACAGAGGGGTGGTTGTGATGGGGTCAGAGGGCACTGCAAGCACCCGGACCCCTCCCTTTATGTGTCTTGTCTGCTGCCCTCTCAGACATGAGAGCTTCATAATTGAATCTCTGTTCTTGTCATACCACACTTAAATTAATGGTTTCATTATTTTCTATGTGCTTTACATGTGAGCACAGTTTTCTACAACTCCTCATTTAAAAGATTATACTCCCTGTTTAATCCAAAGTCAGTCAAATACAGGTCCAGCTCCACGTACACTGACATCTCCAAGTGATGATTATGTCTAATTGTACTCTGGCTGTCAGCAATCTAAACGTAGCTGCTAAATGACACACTGACTGCTTCTGCTTAATGTCTGCATGTTCACTGCAAACACCAGTTTTGTTAAAGCAAAGATTCTATAACATAGCAGTAACCTTGTATTGTGCATCATCCGTCTTCCTCTCATGCGATGTCTTCAAGTGTGATGGCAGAGTCCATTTTGCAAAGTATGCTAACTTATGTTTATATACAGATTAAAAAAAACAAGATATAATCATTACAGCAGTAAGATTTATAGACACTAGTAAGTATTTGAGATTTTAATACAGCTAGGCATGTCGTTTCCCCTCTTCTTCCAGTCTTTTTTTTTCCCAATTAACTCCATAATTAATGCAGTTGTAAGTGGTTTGGAAATTCCCATCTAACCCTTTTTTTGGGGGGGAGGAATGGAATAAGCATATTTCCCAAAATGTCAAACCTGTTCTTTTAAGTAAGTTTTATTTTTATTTATTTTTAACCTTTTCTCTTCTCTTGCTTTCTCTCCATCTCCTCAGAGTGGCCTTGTTAAAGAAGAGCGGCGAGGAAGACTGGAGGAACAGGATCAATAAGAAACAGGATGTGGTGAAGGCTGCTGTGGGCGAACAGCACACTCAGCTCTGGGAGGTGGAGCAGAGCTTCAAGAAGAAGGTAACCACCTGACCTGCACACTCACAGCCGACTGAACACATCAACAGACAAGACACACAGACGTCTGCCTGTGTTTTTTGCGTGTTTTACATCATGTAAAGCTTATCTCAGTATGCTGCGTTCACGTCATGTTGGGAAGGTGGTAGATATGTGTTAACTTTCTGCTTATCAGAAATTGTACATCAAATTGAATCATTGCATTTTCAAGCCAATTTAAATAGACAGAATTCCAAGCAGTTGCTTTGAACTGACATGCTGCACCAGCATTTTACGGCCGTCAGACTTGAACGCAACACTGATGCAGAGGAAACAACATGCCACTAACAGTGTGGCAAGTATTTCCTGTATCAGATTTTGAATTCAGGTTGTATACTATTCAGTCTTAGAGGTGTTTTTGATCTTTTCTATAGCTGACATATAACTCTAGAGGGAAATAAGGAGACAGCCATTATTAATTAGTCAGTTTTGGATATGTCTAAACAGAGAGGTATTGTCAGTGTCTGTGTCTTTTGATCTCTGTTGTCTTTTTTCTCTTTTCTTCTGCCTGATAAACATCTGCTGCATGTTTTTGTGCTTGGATTGTATCAAGGGTTTATCTGCATCAGCTGTAGAAAAAATAGTGGTGTCTGGATCACGGTTGCACATTTCTTACAGTGCATATGTTTTTCATTGTACGGAAGTCTATAGCTGCCAAAATGAAGTTAATCAATAAAATTGAAATCATTTTCTATTCCTGTACAGTATGCAGGAAAATTACATTTGAATATTTCAAATTTACATGAGTGTAGCTATTGGCAATATTAAATGCAATTTGAAACCTAAATTTGAAAATTTAATGGAAAATTAATATTTTGGGGATTTTTGAATTACATCACAGTTTTTGCTAATTTATAATAAAAAAATAAACATTTTGTAATTGTAATTTCAGTTCTTAATGTGGCATGCATGTTTATTAAAATGAAAATTGGGACCATTTTGTACATATGGTACACATGTTTTTTTTCTTGTGCACCCAGATTTTTATAATTTGCACAAAAAAGTTAAACATGGTCCTTCTCCATCATAAAAATACCCTGAATCCATGGAGATACAAATATTTTTTTTAATTTTAAAACTAACTACAAAACACAAGATTTTTCCTACTTCACTGTTAAGTCCAGATGCTTCAAATATATCTTGTTTACACATCTCTAAATTCAGTTTTAAGATGAGCACAGAGAAATTTTCCTCCCTAGGCAGAAGAATGTGAAAGCACACTGCACATATTTCATTCTACATGGTAAAACATCAAAGTCTGAATTAGCTAAACATATGATTCCATTTAAATCTTGGCAGGCATAAACTTCCATACATAGCAGCTTTTTTGTCTCTTTCTTATCTGTTGCATGTTTCTTGTGGTGTTTTTGATTAGAGGCAATAAAAATTTGAGTACATTAAGCCAAAACTTGATAAATACTGCATGTCTTACACACACACTGAGATGTAAAGTCTATTTTAGTTCATTACTGCATGTGGACAATTGTTTGAGCAACTGTCAGTGACAGTAATGACTAACAGTCTGGTGTGATGGAGCCCTCGTTTACTTTACTTTTCTTTTCCCTGAACTGCATGTTACATGTAAATCTTTCATTCTTCTGTTTGCCTTTGTCTCTGTTTGCATGTCCCTTTTACTTTTTAAAAATAATAAACCTAATTTCATCCTCAGTATGTGGAGTGTGTCTCTATGTTGGCATCCTGGATGTGTTTTTGAAGCGGTTTGGGGTGGGACGCTACACATACCTCTCTGTTTAGACCTATTCACAACAACTACTACGCAGCTGTTTCTTTTTCCAGGTGCTTATCAGAGTTTGTTCAGCTCTGCCCGTGTATATTCTCATTTTAGGTTTTCAGTTCATTTAAGGTCAGGAAGAGCTTTGCTTTGATATCTCTGAAGCCATTCTAAATGATCAAATCTGCTGCGCTTGAAGTTCCCTCTCTGTGTTTTTTCCCTTTACAAAAGCCAAGGTGCTTTAATCAAATAAGGAAAAATAAAGATTTTTTTTTTTTTTTTACTCAAGTTGAAAGACTGATTAATGTAGGGGTCAGAAGGACGGACAGTTGATGTTGTTGGTCTTGTTTTCATCCTCCCATTCATCACCCTGTGGACACGATTCAGTCAATTTCCTGTTTTTGATCAAAGGGGAGCAACACTAAAGATCAGGCAGGGACACAACTCGGCAGTGAAAGGAATACCAGCAGCAGACGCACATAAAGAGTCTTATTGTTCCACCCAAGGACAGTGTTTTTTTTTATGAAAGAGTCATTGGTGTTACACCACCCATGCTGTAGATTTGATATTTACCCAAAAAGCATCATCTAACAAGGGAGTCTTGAAAGAAAGGGAAGTTTAGAAATGTCCAAAAATCCAAAACAAAAAACATATCCCCTCTCTCCTGCGACCGCTTGTCTGTAGGACGATGAAGAACTGATGATGATCGATGACTTTGCTGTGTCCGACCAGCTATGGGTAAGGCCCGGTGTGTGAGGTCGGAAACCACACACACACACACACAGCACAGCGGTGGTATTTATCAAGTGAATTCAATTTGGATTGATGATTTAAATTTAACATCCTTCAACAGTGTTTCCTTGCTGCTACGGCAACACACTCTCTTGATAAATCCACCCCTGAAGTAATCTGTTAATGTGTGTGTGTGTGAGAGTGAAATGTGTTGATATTGGTGATGGTGGTAGTGTGTTTTATTTGTGTGTATTTTACAATCATGATGGTGATGGTGTACTGATAATCTCACAAGCTTTGAGTGCGTGTTTGACTTTTGGATTGTGACTTTTAACCTTTTTTATTTGTCTCTAATTAACAAGATATTGCTTGAGAGATTTATTGGTAACACGATGAGTCATTGAAAGTTGAAGTAGGGTTAATATCCTTTATCCCAGTTCCGACATCTCAAAGCGCAGAACTGCATTTGATCCATGACATTTGGCATGCGTCTCTCTACTCCGTTTCCCGTTTCCTCTCCAGCTCCAGCTGTTCAGTTACTATTAAGGACACTTGGGGTCATGTCCTTTCTAATATTTCTGGAAAGGACAGGGTTGAACGACATATATATATATTTTTTTATCATCTTGGCAATGCGTAGATAAATTAAAGCTGCGCTAATTGTTATTTTAAATGGTAAATGGATCAGATGATGATGTATGATGTGAAGTGGGCGACTCATAGCGGAAACACCTTCTTGACTCTTCACTTCCTTTCTGATAAACCCCGTCTGTACGCTACCTGGACAACAATGAACAACAAATAGATAAAGTAAGCTAGTCGGTGGACATACTGGAGCCATCGATTTTTTTTTTTTTTTTTTTTTCGGAAATGGCTTAAATTAGAATGAATTTTTTTGGCTTGTGTTTGTCAGGTTTGCCAAAAACATGACTCCATAAGAATGCGAATGTTGCTCTGCATCTGCTGAATGTGGCGAATGTGTTACAGCAAGTCCGTGTTGTGTTCACCATTTATTTTGCTGCCTTCAAATGGCAGAAAAAAAGTAAAAGGGATAAAACAGCTTTATTTCAAAATAGAGATGTAGTTTAGATGTAGTTCCTTGCATGATTAAAGCTTCAAAAACACCAGAAACTACGCTTCATATAATGCAACTTGACACCATCTTGCATTAGAACCTTCACACCTCTATCTTCTTATGGAGTCTTGCGAATGATCAAGTGTGGAACAGGCAAAATAACCCTTTTACAAGTGCTGAATCATGTTAGTTTAGTTGGGGTTCCTGGCTGTGATCCTGTAGCTGCTCTATACTTTATTCACATCCTCTGTTTCTTCTGCCTTGTGGCCATGCCTCTATAGGAGCCAGTCTTTGCCTCTACATTCTCCCCTCTTCCTGATCTTCCTTTCCGTACTCCTTCCCCCGATGAGTCAGCCAGCCAGGTAGGAAGTTGCGTCAGATCTTTTGGCACCTGCATTGCTTGCTCCTTAGCCCAAATACACACAAATGACAGTGACAAACAGGATTTCTGTAGTCTTAAATGGAAGTCCTTATAAAGTCTTAAATCCATACATTTGTTGCATACATTTAGGTAAGTCTTAAATATGTACGTTCATTTACTGCTTCCTCCAGTGTTTTTGTTTTATTTTGGAGGGTCTTTTTGGGCGATTTTTGGAAAAATGTGTTGGTGGGATTTCATAGTTAGTTGTGTGTTGCATTTCTTTCTAAAGGATCCAGGTAGTGTTGGCTTGCAGAATACAGTAATTGGTTAAAACCAGTGCCAAGCAATCAATTTCAAGAAGAGTGCATTATTTTGTTTTTTGATATTGATATTTCTTTTACTTTGAAAATCATTTTGGAACTGCACATTTCCTTACGGTTTTGTACTTTCTATAAGGCTTAAATTAAAGTCATAAAGGTCTTAAATTTTATGTGTCCAAACATGTAGAAACCATTACAAAAATGTTATACATCCATTTCAGGTGGTTAATTAGTAACCACCTGTTGAAACACTTTTGGCTACAGTCGTTCTTGCTTCTATTCCGGTCACTTTATAACTGCTAGCACGGCAACCGCTGCAGCTTCTCGCTCGTGGAGAATTTTCTTACTATCTCATCACTCCAACCTTATTTTTTTCCTCCTTCCCTCCATCCCTTCCTTCCCTCCCTCTCTCTGGTTATATAAAGGTTACCAGATCTCCCAAACCCATGCAGGTGGATGAGAGACACCCCTGGAGACGGAAGGTGACCCTGTAATCCTTGTCAATACTATGTCCAGCGCTCTGGCAAAAAAAAAAAAAGCACACCCCTACACTCCTTCCTCCCTTTCCTTATCTATGTCTCACCCAGTGGCAGCTTTTGCACACTCGAGTCACAGTAAAGTTGTCAGTGTCTGCTATTATTCTCNGTCAATACTATGTCCAGCGCTCTGGCAAAAAAAAAAAAAAAGCACACCCGTACACTCCTTCCTCCCTTCCCTTTTCTATGTCTCACCCAGTGGCAGCTTTTGCACACTCGAGTCACAGTAAAGTTGTCATTGTCTGCTATTATCCTTTTTTTCTTTTTTCTTTTGCGCTTCACGTCGTCCACTAACATTTTTGAACGGCCACAGTCCCGTCAATTCTACCTCAGATGTCAGCAAAGGGTGTGTTTTTCAATGTGAGGCAGGGATTAATGTGCTTCTTGTGCATTACCTCCCCCCACCCTACCCTCTCTGCCTCCCTCCCTACCCCCCCATTGGTGTCCTTGTTTTGCTTGGCTACTTTGTCCATTTGTGAATGTGTCCCGCTGTTAGAGGAAAAATCCACTTTAAATACTTGAACACAGTTTAAAAATAGCCTCCTACCCTAACCTCCCAATCCTAACTCCATTTAGTGATTGAAGGTGCATTTTTTTTCTTTTTTTACTGTGGATAATTGGGCTAATATTCCACAATAGAGCTTACACTCATCATTTAAGTCTTCTTCTAGAGAGCAAAAACCAAAGAGAGACATTTCTTTCTGTGGTTTTGTGCTTGCTGCCCAGGTCACTTAAGGATTGTAAATTCAATTACATTACTCAGAAAGTAATTCCTGGAATGCATCAAATATCACAATCTTGTTTTATAAGGTGGATTATTCCTTTAACACTGAATCCAAAGGAAGCATACAGACTGACTGATATAACGTCCATGTCCTCTTTTCTTTTCTTTTTTTTTTTTTTAACAGAGGATCACTGATGTGGAGATGGAGTGTCA
The DNA here is from genome assembly GCA_024605115.1 of Rastrelliger brachysoma. Lineage (NCBI taxonomy): Eukaryota > Metazoa > Chordata > Actinopteri > Scombriformes > Scombridae > Rastrelliger > Rastrelliger brachysoma. The sequence continues at coordinate 1,266 of JANJYP010115821.1, read as the reverse complement.
GCAGCAGGCCGAGAGTCACATGTCCATCCAGGAGAGGAAACAGCAGATAGTAGCCCAGGAGGAGGCCTGGAAGAGTAAAGGCCACGGGGCAGCCAACGACTCCACCCAGTTCACTGTGGCTGCACGCATGGTGAAGAAAGGTCATTGGATACACACACAAAACACACAATTACACATACATACATTCTCTACAGTCCTTTTTTCCTCCATCCAGCAAGACTTTAGTTTAGTTTAATCTCAGCCCTGAATCCTCCAAATCCTTTTTTTTTTTTTCAATGAGTAACTAGGGGGAAATGACTCTCCTTTTTCCCCTCCATCAGCTCCAGACACGTTGGAGCAGAGTAGCAGCTCTGAGGCAGAAAATGATTTAATGGTTGCTGTTTTTCCTCTATTAGCTGGTCCAGAGGGGGCGGCTGGTGGAGGGTTGTTGCCTTTGTGTTTCGACGAAGGCGGTGAGTTGGGTCAGATTATAGCTAATGGATGGTGTCATGGGGAAGGATTAGCATCCCTTAACCAGCTTCACAGATGTCTTTAGACAGTGCATCTGTAGCCTCTGAGAGTGGTGTCGATGGCAATAGTTATAGTTGTTTACTATGTCTTAGATATAAAACATAAGGAGACTGCCGCTGTGGAAGTGCTGTTAGCGAGGTAGATAAACACACACACGCACACCTGTTGTTTTCTAAGTGAATACACATGGAAAGGTGACATCACAACACACCACTGCAGGAAATGCTGGTAACAAGCTGTAAGAAATAAGTGAAAAAAATATTAAATTAGTTTTGTGGGTCAAAATATTTGTTAGCATATTAAAGCGTTCTCTGTACTGAGCAGATTTCCAATAGATTACCAAATTATATAATCCCTTGAAAGAAATGTGTCAAGAATGAACAATTATACAACTGCTACTTTTAGGAAATCACTAAAAAAAATACAGTTACAATCAAATAAAACAAGGGCTTTTAAGCATCTGTAATGCTGGTTTGCATGCTTTTTGCATGTTGTTCCATGTGTAAGGTGCATTATAAAAGAGACACATTTTACCCATATATGAGTTGACACAAAATTCTACTAATATTTTCTACCATTTAAAGAATTGTCAGGGACCTATTTGAATTAATTTAGGATTTTCTTTGCATATTAACAAATACTTATGAACCCCAATATGAGTGGCTCCTTACCAACTAAATCAATTTTATACTTTACTGTTTTTCAACAAATTACACCACCCTCTCTGTAAAAAAAAAAAAAAAAAAAAAAAAAAAT
>JANJYP010115758.1:0-19238 GCA_024605115.1 Rastrelliger brachysoma | reverse complement strand
CCAACTGTTTGTTTATAGAGATGCATCCTCATTGTGTAAAAAATCATATTTTTGACCCTCTCAAAGAATGTCATTTGATCTGTTAATTCTGAAGGTGGAAGTGGGACATAGGAAAGTGGAGAAGGTGCAATCGCAAAATGGGCTTCACCATGCACCGTCCATCTAGCATTGAAAACTAATGGCAACCCAAGATAATGAGCTAGCATTACTCCTCCTCCATTAGCAGGATCTGTCAAAACCACATCGTACTTGGCATCATTAAAGGACTTCATTAACTCTTTGTTTTCAAACATGTACATGACTACTTCAGAGATTTTCCTGTGTAATTCAAAGAACTTGTTTTTTAACTCCATATCCAAAGCAAAACGGGCCCACACAGACCCCTTGCTTCGTTTAATTTTAAGAACTTCTGCAACAAAGAGGCGAAAAAAATCCTCATTTCCACCACCAGAAATATCCACTGTGACAGTACTGTAGAGTGGAGAGGTTTCACTGATGTACCAGCTGTCTGCAGCACGAATTACCGTCACACTGTGCCCCTTTGAGTGTAGCTCCTCAACAAGTATCCGCATGTTTACCCAGTGGCTGCCGTCATGTGGAAACACCAAAACTTTTCCACCGTAAGCAGTTGGAATAATGACAGCCAAAAGCGAGATGACACCGGCCAAATAAAACATCTTCAAATCTTCTCAAACGGAGCTGTCTGAAATAGAGAAAGAAAAAGAACAAAGAGCAGATAGCTTTGACAAATAGATATGAGATATGTGCACATATCATAGATGATACTTCATGTGTAGGCTGCCCAAAACAGAGAGCTACAACAATGTTCCTTGGCCCAAAGACTTGTTTGTTAAAGGATATGGGACCTTGTCCAGGAAATTGTGAGAGTGCTATTCAATGCCAAGCACTCTGCATGCAATCTTCCTGAGCAATAGTATTTGTATAACTCTCACAACAGAAATTACAAACTAATTTCTCATGTAGCAAAAACTAGATACAGTATATTAATTTCAGGCTTACAGTAAAAACTTTGCTGGCACTCGAATCAACACTCCTCTTAGTAGATGATTAAAACAGAAACAAAGTAGGTCATGCAGAGCAGTAATCAAACTGTATTGACTATAAAACATTTCCTGGTTGCTTTTGTCCCACCCTCAGCACAGTTGCTAGATTATTCTCTGTGAAAGGGAAGTTCATTCTGGGTTGTACATTAAGCCTGAGTCACAATGTCAACAAAAAATATTGTGTGTGTGGGCGTGTAAAAGAGGTGTGGTACATATTTGTACCTTTAACACAAGCAAAGCACTATAATCTTTGAAAGACAATGTAACCTTGAGTATTAGAGCTACTGATGTATTAAAAATACTCAAAAAAACAAAACAATAGGAAAATTTTGTCATTAGTTATTAAAGCAAAAATTACATTGGTCACTGCCTGACATGACTACTTTTGGAGTTTTTAGCTGGTGGCTTTCTTTTGCTGAGCCTAGGGCATTCAAAACACTATTTTAAAAACACTTAGGTTTGAGATCACATGACACGTCCTACAAAGTATTATCAGGGTCTCTACACATGAGCAGCATAGATAACACTGTTGGTACACTGTCAGGCAGTGACCAACATAACCTTCTCTTTGCACTAACGTTTGACTTAGTGCCCATGCAGACATACAGCCTACAATCAAAATCCACCCATGTATTGCTTTAAGTGTGCCTTTGGTGTGAAACTGAAGCAAAACTGACATCTCAATAANATAAAAAAAAAAAAAAAATTCGGACATTGATTTGGTAAAATAACTAATTCATTTGTAAAGGTTATATTCCAAAAGCCCATGAACGAGTCTAAAATATTTACTTTTCAAGTTTTTAATACATCATTCTTTATGCTTCCTATAATAAGACATCTACATCCGTCATGACAAGCTCACTTGTGTCAGGCTATTCTAGCCATCTCACAGTTAAACCGTCTCAGCTTTGCAGACGGAACTGTGAAGAGCCGCAATAAAATTAGTTGAACCACTTCCCTTTTTAAAATGTTGCAAGATTTGTCTCACCATTGACAGCACTTATGCTTAACACATTAACACTTGTCTCCTTAATGCAACAGTTCTCAAAGTGCTGAGAGGTTCCAGGGGTCCCCCCAAAAACTGCAGTAATTCATTTTTAACAAAATAACAATGTATGAGTATGTTGATTATGGGTTTGATGCACTTTCTGTAATAAAATATCTAAATGCAAAAATTCTATTAGAAGAGGGACCCTGAGACAAAATCTTATCAAATGGGGATCCTTGGTTTAATTTGTGACAGTTTAGGAGTTTTTGATATGAAAAAGTTTGAGACAAACTGCTTCAAATGAAGTTCACTAATTACAGTGCAATCAGGAAAAACTGTGTTCTAAAGACTTCCCCTTACACCCGAGGAAGCAGGAAGTGTTAAGCTGGAGCCTGGCTCTTTTAAACCTAAATGGAATGGAACCCTAATTAATATCATTGCTAACACTGTATTTGTCCTACAATTTCATGTCAAAATGACTGCTGTGAAAAAGGTCGGTTACACTGGGTTTGTGCAAGAGATGCTTGAGTATTACATACACATTGTTTAACTCACAGGAAGCTTGCTACTACATACATATAAGACCAACTTTCAGTCACATTATTCCATCTAAAATGCCAAAGATGAGAGAATTTGGCAGATGTAAAATCATATTTTTGCATCAGCAAGGCCGCTCTTAAAAGGGAAAACAGCTTCAACTTGAGGACAATGTCCCCAAAGGGAGTTCAAGATATGCTTAGTGGCAAGAGAGGTCACACTAAATACTGACTTTTGCCTGTATAAGCCACTTTGTCATAAAATTGTTTTGTTTTTAATACATTTTAATTTCCTATATGTTCTGTTTGTATCTTATTAATGACAATAAAAAAAAGAAAAATAAATATGGTCATTAAAACTTAAAACAGCAAAGATAGTGGTGCCCTAAGACATTTGCACAGTATTGCACAGTATTAAAGTTGCAAAATTTGGACAGATTAGTATTTAAAGAATCTAAAACTGCAAGACAATATTATAAAGTTGTGAAACTATAAAGAATAGAACTCACTCAGCTTCCTTGGACAGACAGGTATGGAACAAGGCTACATAATAGTGTCTGAAAAGACAACACTCCTGAAGCAGAGACTCCACCTCTTAGGCAAAAAATGTTGACATACTCAAGTGACTCATATGTGCAACTAATGGCAGAACACAATGTAGTACTTGTTTGCTCAGTATTTGCATTCCAGATTCCAGATTCATTGTACAGTTCTTTACAGCAGTTACCTGGTATGTTTCATCTTCACTTAACATAAACCAAAATGTGACATGAAATGTACATACCAATTTATTGGGAATAGGTTAAGACTGTGACATTAAGCAACGCCTGAAGCTGATTGTGTTGGTCATTTTAAATACATCCACATTAATAATCCACTTGCTGTGTTGAGGTGTAAACACAAATATGTATACAGAAATGAAAAGGTCTTAAGCACTAAAAATACAGTGAGGATGCCGTCAAAAATGCCATGAGTAGTTTTTTATCATCAGTTAACTTCATGTAAAATTTATTAAAAAGAAGGAACCTAAATTAAATCAATATTTCTTCTCTCTATAACTGCACAGTTTACAAGATGCATGGCGGGTAGTTTGTTTTAAGCATCTATGAAGAACCTGCCACACTAATTCTCTGAATTTAGGTGCCTCACTTGCTCGTCTCTGACTCACATGATTTGAGATGAGGCTCTGTAGTGGTCATACAATCTGTTGCAACTCCCTCTTGTCACTTAAGACAGTTTTTATGAACAGGGGTCAAATAGATAACATGTTGTGGGGTCACTGCCTTGCTGCAAAATAAATTTGGGACCACTCAGACACAGTTTTAATGAGTCTGAAGAATCTAAAANGTCACTGCCTTGCTGCAAAATAAATTTGGGACCACTCAGACAGTTTTAATGAGTCTGAAGAATCTAAATTGGCTCAAATCTTTGTACTGTAGGCTACATGTGATTCAAAGGGTTTATATAGAAAATAAAGATGAACTTATTAATGAATGAGAAAATGCACTTAGTCTCTCTCTGGGATAAACTGCAACTAAACTGGNCTAAATTGGCTCAAATCTTTGTACTGTAGGCTACATGTGATTCAAAGGGTTTATATAGAAAATAAAGATGAACTTATTAATGAATGAGAAAATGCACTTAGTCTCTCTCTGGGATAAACTACAACTAAACTGTCAAGGCTTATAACATTCCTTTCAGTTACTTTTATAACTGAAATATAACAATTAAAAGTTTTTTTGGGAATAAATAACATTGTTTTGAATGTAAAGTTTCATTTTGCAGGAGAAGTGGGAGGTTGTGTTCATTATGTGTTTTTTTTATTAGTGTGTAGAGTTTTAATAAGAATATGAGGCAACAGAAGCTGCTTGAAAAAATCGTTGTTAGGCAACCAGACTAAAAAATAGGCAACACAAGTTACATCACTCAGCTCGGAGTATGTTTCTTTTTAAATTATTAATTCCATCACAAGTTGTAAGTGTATGTGTCGAATGTCAACTAACCAATATCAAACGAATTCAACCGTTGTCTTCAGAACATGTCCCAGTTGATTCGGAAGTCGGAAATCCTTACTTCAAAGTAGGATAAAACAAAGTAGCACGCACCATTGTCTCATGGCTGCAACACTCATGGTGCCGACACAAATACACTAACAAAGATAAGTAGCAACCTTATACAACCCTACTTCAAAAGATTACCCTATAAGATGTCCAAAAGGGATGTGTTAACGAAGTATTAGTTATAGTCTTGGGACAAAACGTTCAAACATCTGACATAACGCAGCAGGGGCACAGGCTACTCAAACCGAAGCACACCACTTTCCCATCGTCTGAACTACAAAGTTAGCACAAGTTATCAAAAAACTGCATCCCATAATGTCAATACTTTACCTGCTTTGCTGGCATTAGCCAACTTTTGTCCACACGGAGAAATGAAGTCATGAGGGTGATCATCTGTTTCGTGCTGCCCGTCCTTTAGTGGTGAGCCCACACAGCACGCGGGACCTGCAGCTGCAGCACGTTCAGAGTCCCGGGGCTGGTCATTTTCCAAATCAGTTAATTAAGAAGCCACCACGTCCGCTTCTTGTGGAAGCTCAGCGATAAGAAGGTGCCGAGTAACACTGAAACGCAATAGAAACTGATAGAAAAGAAACAAAGTCTAACTTTCGTAAAAAAAACAAAAAACAAAAAAAAAAACAACTTATCATTTAGTTCAAGTTTGTACATCAAAATGAGTGCTTTCCATAAGCGGGTATAGTTTTGAATTCATCCATTCAAGTTATTTGTCTGTTTATCTCTCCAGAACCATAACTTCCCAAATACAAGATCAGATCACAAGAAGATATTTGTTTACTATTATTGTGTTGATAATGAATAATACAATAGGAAATAGATACTAAATGTAATTTAAATAGTTAATAACTGCTAGTTGCAATGTAGCTTTTGCAGTGACTGCTATAGAGCACAACTTAAATTGTTAGTTACTGTGTGCTGGAAGTTTTAGGAAGTTATGTTGATCCTTCTTGCAGGATGTGATGCACAGTCTGTTTTAGCTGCAGCAAAATTCTCTAAAATCCTAACAAGACAACATAGTTTCATTGTCTTAAAAATAATCCAATTGCTTAGTAATCATCAACATATTCCATTACTGGACAGCTAAACAAATGTTGTTTTCAAGTTTATTTTATTTATCACTTTCAAAAGCAAACAGATATTGCACAAAAAACACATATGGACACATACATAAGCATGAATGGATCAAAATTACACATTTATGCACAAATTTAAAACCCAAAGAAATCATATAACATAAAACACATTAAACAGCAGAGAACACATGGTCTCTGGCAGGCTGTTCCAAAGCTGAGCGGCCGCCACACAAAAAGCCCCATCCCCAGACTTTCTGTTTACATGAACAGGGAAATTCCAACATGCTTAGGCGGTATAATCTTAAGGGTCTGTTGGCTTTGTAAGGGGTGAGAAATTCTGAAATATAACCAAGACCATGGAGGGATTTGTAAACAATTAGGATAATTCTGAATGTGATCCTCGAATGAACCGTAAGCCAGTAGAAGGATACCGTTTGATTGATTATTCACGTTTGACTTTGTGTTTGCACATTGCAGTGTATACACACCTAATCATGATAAAAATTGTTGAAAGCACAAGGAGCATAGCAACAGCCAAGAACAAAAACACATCTACAGAGTAATAAGAATACCAAGGCAGTCTGTAGGACTCTGCTTTCAAGTGAGCTGCTCCTTTGTGTCTCATGACAAACTCTATCCAGAATAGAGCGTTATCCAGTGGCTTCACTGGCTGATCTCTGTGCAGCCTGGAGAGTCTCTGCATGTTCATCTGGTAGGAAGGCTCATTCAGGACTTCCTGTATGGCGTTCAGGAAGTTGTTGTCTTTGTCCACTGTGGCAATGGTTAGAATCTTAGCTCCTCCTCTCTCTTTCAGTCTCAGCAGGTTGTCATATTGATCAAAAAATATAGGTATGCCCACAACTGGCACTCCGTGATAAATAGCTTCTTGGACACCGTTTGTTCCTCCGTGAGCCACAAACAGTTTCATCTTAGGATGTCCTAAGAGGTCATTCTGTGGCATCCAGTCAACTATTAGAGTGTTGTTGCCCAGAGTGGCTGGTTTGTCACCTTTATACCTCCAGATAACTTTCTGAGGTAATGTGGCAAAAGCTGCTGCTATCTCATTTGACAGATCTGCAGGAAGTTCATTCACAAAAGTTCCCAGAGACATGATGATGACTCCATGTTCCCCTGAACTCTGGACAAACTCCTCCAAGTGTTGAGGCAGAGGTTTTGCAGGTTTACACTGGAACCCTCCCATGTAGATAACATTAGGCATGGTGGGACGAGGAAACTCAAACACAAAGTCCACTCTCATGAGCCACAGATCTGCATTAATATTTAACTGGTTGAAGTCATTATCTGGTCCAAGATATTTGTCACACAGTTTCTGGTATACCTGATTAACCACTATACTATGCTGTACTTTGGTTATTAGATGTAAAATCACGTTTTTAACTCTCTCCAAAAATGTCATTTTGTCAGTGTAACCAGTTCCTGTCATTGGAATATATGACAGAGGAGAAGGAGCGATAGCATGATGACCTTCTCCAGCTATTAGCCAGCGAACATTATAAACCAGAGGTAGGTTCAAATATTTGGCCAATATGACTCCACCACCCCAGGCGGGATCAGTGAGTACCAGGTCAAACTTGCTGTCCTTTATGTTTCTCATCAACTCTTGATCATCTAACATTGCAGATACATATTTGCTCACCAAATTGTGAGCTTCAACAAATAAGCCAGTCATTCCTAAAGTTGTGTGGAGAAAATTCATCAAAGGAAGTGCCCCTCTTTCAAATTGAATCTGATCAAATACGATTTTTGAAATAAACTTTTGATCTAAGCTCTTCTCCACTTGAACTGTGATGGTATTGTAATACAAAGAGTTCTCCTTGATGTACCAGCTTTTACTGGAACGTAAAATGGTTATATTGTGTCCTTTTGAGTGCAAAGCTTGGATTAGAGTATCCATGTTGACCCAGTGGCTGCCCTCAATAGGAAAGACCAAGATGTTGCCTGCATGACACTGACTGGGTATGAAGATGAGCAGCAGCAAAGTAACACAGCTGTAGAAGAGCCTCATCTACAAGGAATATAATGAATAATCAATTAAATAGCATGATAGATGACGTGCTGTGACCATGTCTGATGAATTTCTCTCTTTTCATGTTTGTCATCAAATCACTGTAATAGGATGCAGCTGAAGTTGTCTCTACTGCACACTCTTAACGCCTGCTTTCAAACTCTCACGCAGCATCAACATAGCATATCAACATAATCAGACACTGTAAAGGAGACTGGCCACGTAATCGCTCAGTCTCACATTGAAACAATACATGTAAAATTATACACGTTTCTTAAAGCCCATAGGATGTGTTTGTAAAAATCACAGAAGCTACTCTACTGAGAAAACTGTGAGTTAAGTAAAATATTTCCTCGTTAAAAGAAAACGTTTTCTCATAATACTGAAAACACAGCTGTACGGAGAGTGGATTAGTCTCCACTTCAAAAAATCCCTTTCAGAAAAGACATGTTAACAGAATATTGATCGTCATCTAAAGACAAATATAACGTTTTACATAATGTGGAGTCATGCAGTAGAAACCGACGCACGACACTTTTCCACTGACTGAACTACAAGGTTAGTCTAAAACTCCGTTAATATAACACATTATCTAAAACTTGCTTACACATAGTTTCAACCTACTGTGCTGCTGTTGTGTTTGTCCACACGAAGAAACCAAGTCACAACGTTAGTAAAATGTTCCGTGCTACACACTAGAGATCTAGGTGTGTTTGTGATTTATTACAGCTGCTCCTTAAAACTTAACTTATTGACTCCCACCCCTTTAATGAGTAACAGCAAGCTTCCTGTATAAATGGTCATGTGTATATATTTCAAATATATACACTCAATACAGTTACAGTATATACAGTTTATAATCTCCTTGTTTTCATTTCACTCATGGGCGTCTCACCCGTGGGGGACTTTTACAACAAAGCGATTTCAACCGCCCCCCCCCCCCCCCCCAAAGGGGTCCACCAAAGGTGGGCATTAAAAATTTGCCCACCTTTGTGGTGTACCAGCGTACTGAAATGAAGCGTACCTCAGTCCCATACGTTAGTACCTCATTGGCGCAGTTAGATTGATTGACAACTGTCCAGCCAATCACATTTGACCAAACCCACTAGTCCCGGCCGCCCGGAAACGTAAACAGTTACTGTTTACAAGTTTCATCAACATGTAATCAGTGCAGAGAAACGTTTAGGAAGATATTCATATTAAATTATTGTCCCTGCCCCTTTTAGCAGACTTGCCAACAGATGAGTCAGCAGCACCCCAGTCTCCCCATACCTGCACCCCTCTCTGCCCCAGTGAAGAAGGTGAGCAACACTATTAATGACATGCGAGTTAGCATCATTGCAGTCTGTGGGGATTTCTCTGTTGCTGTTTTTACCATTACAAAAAAAGAAAATGAAATATTTATTAATGACAGAAATTCAAACACAAATTACATCTCATATAAATATCATTAATAAATAAAAATAACCTACTGTATATCTCACCCTGCATTTAAGTCACAGACAATATTAATATAATATTTATAATAATAATAATAATTAAAAAAAAACCCAACACAAAAACAAATCGAATAGTGGTGATACAGAACTGTAGGTAATTTGGGTCAATGTTCTGTAGTGTTGGTGTCATTTATTTGTAAATAAAATATATATAATGTATATATCAGATTGTGTACATCCTACAGAGCTAGGGCCCACTCAGGTAGAAGGTGGAGGAAGTGTAAAGAAAGGGAAAGAAAGTAACAGTGAAGATGAGGAAGAGAGATGTCAAGGTGGAAGAAGACAAATTCATAAAACAGACCCAAGAGGTGTTTTGAAATGAATTTTCAATTTTGAAATTTTACAATTTCAGTATTTTTTTTTTCTTGCAAGATCAGGTCCAACACCCATACAAAGAATTCATTGTAGTTATTAGCCACATCTTTCATGTTATACGTTTCAGTATCCTAATCACTGAAATACTAAATACATCATTCATGTTAGCTCTGGTTCAACAACCTCAAAATGAATTCTTTTAATAAGTGGGTATGTAGTATTGTAGTTTGAATTCATTCATTCTCACTCAGGTTATTTGTCTGTTGATCTCACCAGTATCATAACCTCATTATCCCAGCCAAACACAAGATAGCAAGAGGATGATTGTATCTGCTTACAATCATTGTGTCACTTGGTAATGAATAATACAACAGGACACAACACACAACATGTAATTTAAATAATGAAAGCTGCTAGTTGCAGAGTAGTTTTTGTACAAATGGACTTGCTTTAGACCACAACCTCAACTGTGAGTATCCCTGAGCTGGAATCATTACTTAGTTATGTTGATCCCTCTTGTTAACAGACTGATCTAGATAGTGACATGTGAGAAGAAGCCCATACAATCTGAGCTAATAAAAACACTTATTAAGCTGATATTTTAAAGCACATTGGCCCATATCTATTTTTTAGGAATACTACAGGTAAAGTTGCACATTGTTTCATGTATCATTGAAAAGGGGGTCTGTCATATTGAAACAAAAAAGAAAACAAAAATGTTTTCCCCACAGCCCCTTAAGCTTGTCTCTTCCCCAGAAAGGTTATTTCAGAAGTGAATTATCATGCAGTGATCTTTTAATTTCTTAACAGCAGCAGTTTTATTAAGGAATCCTTCAAGACATTTAATTATTATGATCATCATTAATTGCATAGAAAATGACATCACAGCCTGCCTGCACTGCATACATACTGTAGCTCCCACACCTCAGTGCAAGTCAATGCGTGTGTTGAATTAGTAGTATCCACTTATTTGAGACCAAATAAATAAGCCATTTAGTTTTTAGTATTTTATAGACAACAAGTAAATCCAAAACACAAGATGATACGCTAATCTAAGCTAAATATTCAGAAATCTTGCCTAACATTTAAAATTGTACAAATTGATTTTTCAACATGAGCCAAGTATTGATTTTCTTTTCATACCATGCCCTACTGCATCTGTGGATCCCATAATTTACTGTGACCGTGGGATCACACATACATGCACACATTCAGATTGAGAGAAGTAAGAGGTATAAAACATCACATTTGGCTGTAGACATTAGACATTGTAAGAAGGTGAAAACTTCAGGCAATGCAAAACAGAATATCAATAGCAGAGCTGCCCCTCTCATTTCATGATGCTGTTGAGAGGGAGTGATGTGGCTGCACAGAGTGGCTGACTAACCCTCTCTATGATTAGTGACCACAAGAATGCTATGAGATGGGATATGGGGGGGGTGGGAGAAACAGGGCGGGCTTTCTAAAGGAAGAGGGGGTGGAAGAGAGGAGAAAGGAGATGAGCCTGTGCACAATTGGAGGCAACAGAGAGTGAAGCCGCATCTGTACGAGGCAACAGAAAGAACCTGCATGGAATGGAGGAGCACTAGAGCAGCACCGTCACTGCCGTCAAGACTGCCTGCACCTCTACCACCGCTTCTCTGGATTGTGTGTTAATGGCAGAGACTCTGAGCAGGTTTATGCAGCATCTGCATCCAGCTTTAGCAAGGTGGGAGAAGAGTACATTCTTGGCTTGTGAAAGATGTTGTTCTTTATAGTAAAGGTGTATGAGCCATTCAAATACAGTTTGATGTTTGGCATGAATGACACAAGGAATATTTTTTTTTCCCTTACATTTGTCTGTTCGCTGAAATACGTAACTAGAATTGCATGCAGCAAAGGGGAGTAAGCTGAGGTGGCTGCCTTGCAATATAATCCATAACCTAAAGCATGATTTATGTCACACACTGACTGCACCAATATTTTTCCAGTGTAAACAGAAACATCATTACAGTTTTTAATATTTATTTTCCAGCTCTGCAATGCCCAAGGGACCAGCTGTGTTGATGCAGTGCCACCTCTGATATGATGCTGAGAGCAGGAGGGGCAGCCACCTCTCTCGCACTGCTGCTGCTGCTGCCGTTGCTGTGCTGTTGCCACCTGTGCCACTCATTGCGTAAGTGGGGAATACCTCATCAATTTACCATGGCAGAATGTAATAGATTCAGTGTGACAGATGGCATAATCAAAGACGAACCGCAGAGACAGGGAGAGAAGGAGCAGAAATTGGCAAGTGGTCGGAAAGTGAAGAGTGAGGAGACCATGCCAAATTAGAGTCACTTGTGCCAACAAAAAGTTGTAATGTCAGTGTCAGTTGTAATGCTTTCTCAATCAAAATCTTAATACCAACAAAAATGTTGATAATTAAGAATTCCACTTGCATGGAAATTGTGATCATTGAGCTGTGAGGTGCACAGATCATTTCACTGCATTGTAATTTCTTAGATTTGTAGAACTATAACTTATAAATATGAGTACATTTCTAGCCTTGTATGACATGATTCTGTAACATGTTTTCAGTCCAATAAATACATGTAGCCATTTTGAGATTAATGACAATAATGCCTCTAGTACCATAATGATTACACAATTCAGCAAAGTTTTTTTAAACATATCAGTACATTGTAAACTTATATTTATAGTATCCTATTTTAAGCAGTGAATGTTTAATGAAAGCCATACGAAAATAACAATAAGTGACATAAGTCACAACGAGGTGGGTACAGTACATAGCTACGTTATTTTTCTGTTACTGTAGTGAGAGAAAGAGGGACATACAATAAACACAAAGTGGGTCAAAATTCTGCAAATATTTTCAAATGTTAAATGGTATGTATACAATATTTAATGTATTACCATCAGACTTGAACTCATTTGAGACACTTAGAATATGCTGTAGCACTGCAAGAAAAAAAACAGTATTCTATGTAGCTGTATGTAGCTGACAAGGTTATTATCAGTGGTTGCATGGCACATAGTTGCAGTGGCATAGATTTTCAGGATTTCATGCATAATATATTTTAAGGATAAGCGTGACAGACAGACAGATATGAGCACTGTGATACAATCATAGTTAAGTGAAACAGAGCTAAAAATGAACCACTGAGTCAAGTAAAAGATTATAAGCTTTAATTTTGTTTTTGCACACTTTTTAGGAATTCCAAAACTCTCCTCCTATGCAAAAGCAGAGGACAAGCTGTTCAAATACCTCTTTGGAAACTACCAGAAATGGGTTCGTCCAGTAGAATACCTAAACCAGACCATCTGTGTGAAGTTTGGACTGGCCATCTCCCAGCTAGTTGATGTGGTGAGGAGGGTGGGGGGTGGTGGAGGAGGTGTTATTTTGCTTTTATCATGTGAAGCACTTTGTGTTTGATGATTTTATGATACAAGTGTATGTGTTTTATCAATCCAAAGGTTAAACCAAATCAAAAATCAGTAATTCATAGAATACCATTACAGTAAGTGCTTAGTCTTGAATCACAAGAACAAGAGACAGAAAGATGGTACAAAAAAGGAGAGCAGGTTTGTCACCTCTCTTCTCCCTTTTCCTTTATTTTCCTCCTTTAGAGTTTACTTTAAAAAAAAACAAGTACAATGGACGTAGGAAACATTAGGCCCTCAGTGAGAAAAGAGAGATGTTATACGTTTCATTTCTTCAATGTATGTCACTAAGGTTTATAACCTCATAAATATAGCGCTAAAAGACATTAAATTGCAACTATAAAAAATGTTACAGCCACATTTTGAGTTAAAATCTAAACCTTGCTTGTTGTTTCATTATTATAGGATGAGAAAAACCAGCTAATGACAACGAATGTGTGGATGAAACAGGCAAGTCGAGCTAAAGTAACATGTAACACAAGAGTAGCATTGCATTTCTTTACTGTCCTAGCAGTAAACACAACATGCAGGTAGAATTGTAATTTGTTAGTGTTACTTTTTGGCCACGGAGGTAAAAAAAAAAAAAAAAAAATCTGGCTTACATGACATTTAGACACAGTCAGCCTATCCACACCCCTTTTGTAATCTGGTCTGGTGGCATTTTACCTACAGTTCTTATCTGTATAAACCTGTGCCCACGCATCTGCCTCCTCTAATCACCTTTTCCTCACTGCGGCTCCTGTCAAGCCTTATTCATGGTCTGGAGTGTCCTCTGTGTCATGCAACTTATGAATTATCCTCACAGACCAGCTTCTGCCATTCAGGTCAGTTGCCCCCTTTCACAGTGATGGATTGCAAAAAGGGGATGCAGTGGTCACAGTGATGATAGCTATCTATCATAGATGTCATTTGCAAAGTGGCAAGAATGTCAGATTTTATAATTGGATCTTTGCTCCTGCTTTGGCGGTCACCTCTTTTTAAAACCAGAACGGAGGTAAACCTTTTTATTCCATTATCATCTACTTACCTTGAGCATATACTGTATACTAGAAAATATTATGATACACACAATATAATTCATTTAAAAATATGAATAGAATTTGTTCTTTCTTTATACTGACTTTCCATTTTTTCTTAAAGTAGGAGTGGAATGATATGAAACTCAGATGGAACCCAGATGACTATCTGGGCATCACCACTATACGGGTCCCTTCTGACAGGATCTGGCTCCCTGATGTTGTGCTGTATGACAAGTATGTAACATCATATGAAGAAAGAAGCTCACATTGATGTCAGACATTCTTATATTTGCCAAGTTTGTATGATCATTTACATGATAAGAAAGAAGAAGCGTATATTTTAAAGTCCTGAAATGATTTCAAAGGATCAACCACCACTTATTTAAATTCAGCCATGAACTTTAAAGAAAGAGTCAAAAGCTGTTTTTTTAGAAAAGCTAATCTAGTAATCAGCTAAAACCACAATCAGTTCTTGTAATTAAAGAATTGCTTTTTTATTTCAACAGTGCAGATGGTCGTTTTGAGGGTACTGTCACCAAGGCTATTGTTAAGTATGATGGAACAATATCATGGACACCACCAGCTAATTACAAATCAGCTTGCACCATTGATGTCACCTTCTTCCCCTTTGACCTCCAGAACTGTTCCATGAAGTTTGGTTCTTGGACCTATGATGGCTCCCAGGTTAGTGCATAATCCACAGTGTTTGCAGATTACATCAGTATCAGTTATGAGCAGTGACTGTCATGAGATTTTTTTGTCATTATATAAAAGGTGGACATCATTCTCGAGGACTTCCACGTGGACAAGCAGGACTATTTTGACAATGGTGAATGGGAGATAGTGAAGGCCACAGGCAGCCGTGGTCTAAGGACAGACAGCAGCTCCACCTATCCCACCATCACCTACTCCTTCATCATCCGGAGATTGCCTCTTTTCTACACCCTGTTCCTCATCATCCCCTGCATTGGCCTCTCCTTCCTTACCATCCTTGTCTTCTATCTGCCCTCCAATGGTGGAGAGAAGATCTCTCTCTGCACCTCAGTGCTGGTCTCGCTCACCGTCTTCCTCCTGGTCATAGAGGAGATCATCCCCTCCTCCTCTAAGGCTATCCCGCTCATTGGGGAGTATCTAGTCTTCACCATGATTTTTGTCACCCTCTCCATAATCATTACTGTCTTTGCCATCAACATCCATCACCGCTCTTCTTCTACACATCATGGCATGGCACCATGGGTGAAGAGGATTTTCCTGCATCGACTGCCCAAGCTGCTGTGCATGCGTAGCCATGTGGACCGCTATGTTGCAGCTGGATTAGCCAGAACAGGAGGAATGGTTGGACTGGGATTGAGGGAGGACTCGTCTGAGTTTACCCCTCTCCTCTACACTCGACATAACCTACAAGCAGCTTTAGATTCTATTCGCTACATAACCATGCACGTGGTTAAAGAAAATGAGGTCAGAGAGGTGAGTTTGTTAGATTTTGTGTATTTATTCATGTAGGGAATTATATATCTTTGCCCGAAAACAAAAAAGTGATAACAAAGATGAAATGTTCTTTTTTGGCACAGGTGGTACAGGACTGGAAGTTTGTAGCCCAGGTTCTGGATCGAATGTTTCTGTGGGCCTTCCTGCTGGTGTCGATCCTGGGCTCAGCTCTCCTCTTTATCCCAGTCATTTACAAATGGGCCAGCATCATTGTCCCCAACCACACTGGAAGCACCCTCTGAATACCACAGCTCAAGAAACCACAACTAGAGGCAAAGCACATTAACAGCTACAACCCTGCTCTGGTTATCCATAGCAGTACTAAACATTGTTTGTTGGGTACATCTCACAGAGACAGTTTTTTAAAAAAAGATTCTGTGTCTGAGTTCAGACATAGCCTACGTGGAAAACTCATACAATATGAGATAAAGTGACTGCTGTATGAATGAGAATAATTCCACATTCAGTGATATTTGTGGTATTTGTTGCCTTCATTTCACACATGAATAAAATCAATACACCCAGATGACTGTATTTGCTGGCATCATAGAGTTTTTTAAAAAAAATTAGAGATGTATCATTGAATGTGGTAGAGATAGATACAAAAAGACAAGAATAAATCCTCACAGAATCATTTAAGATAATTTAGAATCATTTATTCTGAAATANATACACCCAGATGACTGTATTTGCTGGCATCATAGAGTTTTTAAAAAAAAATTAGAGATGTATCATTGAATGTGGTAGAGATAGATACAAAAAGACAAGAATAAATCCTCACAGAATCATTTAAGATAATTTAGAATCATTTATTCTAAACTGAAATATGTTAACATATCTTGCTGTTTGACCGATGTTTGAAGAAAAGACACTTCTCATGAGTTTTGTTTTTAATGCTCATTTTATTTGCTTTCCTTTGTGTATATTTTCTTACTACAGTGTCTGCCTTTATAATTCCAGTTTGATAAATCTCTTATTTACTTATCCTGGCATTAGCATCAACCTGGAAGTTATGTAAGTTTCTGGAGAACATCCTTGTAAGTAAAATATGTGAAACTTGATATGGAGAAAGTATAAATCTAAATATTGTTTTTAATAATCATAAAAAAGACCTGTATCTCTTTGAAGGTCAACACTGATCGCAATCCAGACACGAAGGTCAGACACGCCACACTTGATTTTACAGTTTGTCTTTCCACTCTGACTGTACATGGGAAGGAAGTGGGGCTTGAATCTCTAAGACGGTGCTTCCTGTCAGAGAACTAATCCTATATTCTTTATGAGTTCTGTAAGACAGTCTTGCATACAGATTAGTACATAATGTAGGTCTAGGATATTTTTAGCCTTAGCATAAGATACAATATATCTCAATCAGAATTTTTGTTTGTTTTTTGGGTTGTTTTTTTTAAATGTCTTATAACAACTTTAAAGCACAGATCACCTTTACATACATTGCATTGTGGATGCAATAAAGCTGATAATTGCTGCTACTTTGTAACAGAGGACCACAGGGAGTTGCTGTTTTTTTTTTCCGCAGTTGAACAGCTCAGCTTTTAGTTAAGCATACACTGCCTCTGCATGGCCATGTCTTTATATTACAGCTGAGCAATGCAATAAAGGCACACACAGTCATGGTCATATAACTAGAGTGATGAAATCTGTGATAATACAGTTCTGATTACACCAAATGTAGATGGTGTAAATAAACATGATGTGCACCAAATGAAATGAACATAGGCAAACAGTGTAAGTTATTTTATCTTGTTTATTGAAAAAGACAGAGAGGATCCACATCAAAAGGTTGTGTATGAGTTAAAATAGTGGAAAAATGTCTAAAAACATGCAATATCAGTCACATAATCTGAGGAATAAAACAAATGAATCATGTATATGCAGCATAATTCATTAAAATGTAGAGTTACACTAAAAATATACACAAAACATGTGGATGTCAGACATGACCTGCGACTTCTAATATTACAAAGAACCATTAAACCTACAGATATACACTATACTATTATTTCCAGACCTTCTCGGCTCTTTCTCAAATGATTTCAGTGAACACACTTTGAAAAACTTTGAGTTGTTGACTACAAATATGAACCACTTGAGGTTGTATTCCAGATAGATTTTTAAGAATTCACTCAAAGAACTTTCTACTCATGGCTCAACAAAGAGACTATGTTGTTCTCCATTCCTGAAAGAAAAGCCCAAATAAGAGCTTAATCCATAATCCACTTATGTAAGATTTGCTGGAATTTATAGTTATGCATTCGTTGGTACTTGGTTCACACCAACATCTACTGTAGGGAGAACTTCACTGAAATGCATGCCTGGAGCTACTTGTAAAACAGGTATGTTATGAATCTGTTATCAAGTTTCAATTTGTTGAGGCATTGATGGAATTTAATGTCTAGTTTCTTTACCGGACTGTTTTAAAATTATTTGCCTATGTCTTTCAGGTTAGAGATGTTCCTGCACAGAAATTCAAAAACGTTTCTTCTCTTATTAACCATCCTGTTCTTATCATGGAGAATTTGTCATGGAGGCAAGATTTTGATTGTTCCTTTAGAAGGAAGCCACTGGGTGAACATGGATATCATGATCAAAGCTCTCCACGCTCGAGGACACTCCATTGACGTAGTACGTACCAATAAAAGCTGGTACATCAGGGATGACTCTCCACACTACAATACAATCACTGTTCCTGTCAGTGAAGCCTTTAATCATGACTTCATTAACCCTATCCTGAAAAAGATTGTGGATATAGAGCAGAAGGAGAGTTCTGCTTTAACCTTTGCAAGCTTGCAGCTTGAAATGTTTACTGCAATGTTTAACGTCCATAGAATCATTTGTGAAATGGCAACTATCATGTTTAAAGATAATGACTTTATGAAACATCTAAATGAGAGTAAATATGATATGGTGTTCACTGACCCAGCATGGGGTGCAGGAATAATGCTGTCTCATGCTCTTAAGCTGCCTCTGGTCTATAATGTGCGGTGGATAACTAGTGGAGAGGGACACATGGCCATTGCACCTTCTCCTTTATCTTACATCCCATTGACTGGCACAGGACTGACAGACAAAATGAATTTCATACAGAGGGTCAAAAATCTTATTTTCTACGTCATTTGGCAAGCTCAGGATATATTTCTAATCCGCCCTCAGTATCAAGCTGTCTGTGATGAGTTCTTTGGCCAACAAGTAAGATATAGTGACTTATTACAGGGAGCAGATCTGTGGCTCATGAGAGTGGACTTTGTGTTTGAGTTTCCTCGTCCCACCATGCCTAATGTTATCTACATGGGAGGGTTCCAGTGTAAACCTGCAAAACCTCTGCCTCAACACTTGGAGGAGTTTGTCCAGAGTTCAGGGGAACATGGAGTCATCATCATGTCTCTGGGAACTTTTGTGAATGAACTTCCTGCTGACATAACAAATAAAATAGCAGCAGCTTTTGCCACATTACCTCAGAAAGTTATCTGGAGGCATAAAGGTGACAAACCAGCCACTCTGGGCAACAACACTCTAATAGTTGACTGGATGCCACAGAATGACCTCTTAGGACATCCTAAGATGAAACTGTTTGTGGCTCACGGAGGAACAAACGGTGTCCAAGAAGCTATTTATCACGGAGTGCCAATTGTGGGCATACCTATATTTTTTGATCAATATGACAACCTGCTGAGATTGAAAGAGAGAGGAGCAGCTAAGATTCTAACCATTAAT